>PVJA010011753.1:7417-53822 GCA_004027025.1 Myocastor coypus | reverse complement strand
GGAGAGGAAAGGAGAGGAGAGGAGAGAGGAGAGGCTGGAAAGAAAGAGAAGAAACTTTTTTTTTTTAATATTATAGCTCGTTCAGCCTGCCCTGGGGGTGGGGCTGGTGCAGCATATGGTACAAGGGATAGAACTGAGGCCTCTATGGTTACCTAAGCAGGCGCTTTAGACCACTGAGCCATCTTGCCAGTCCCCCCCACTTTCTTTTAATTATTTTTAAACTTTCATCAATGTAAGGAATGAATGAAGTTTAAAAAAGACCACACTTTCTTTAACACTTTTGTTCAGATGTCACGTTGCATTCTAGCTTGCATAGGTGTTGCACTGATTACAGTTTACTGAAAAAATATAATTTTTTACAAATATCAGATCACTGATACTAGTGTTTGTGCTGTAATCAGGTTAAACCCACTTACACTAAACATTACAAGACAATAAGACAGTATTTCTTAGTTAATGAATTCTACTTTTCAAGAATATTAAGGCTGGGCTGTGGAGACAGTGTAGTGGTCTAAGCACCTGCCTAGGCAAGCACAAGGACCTGGGTTTGATCCCTAGTACCACCTTCCATGCTAGTCCTGCCCTGGGTGCACCAAGCCTGGACATGGTGGCACACAGTTAAATCCCAGAAGTGAGGAGGCTAAAACAGGAGGATCATGATGCATCTCAGTTGAGTAGTGAGACCCTGTACCAAATACATTAAAAAATAATATATATAAAAATATTAAGGCTACATGCCTGGTGTGGTGGCACACACCTACAATTGCAGCACTCAGCAGGCTGAGGCAGGAGAATCACTGAGTTTGAGGCCAGACCTGGCCACACAGTGAGTTTAACGCCAAGCTTGAACTATAAAGTGAGACCCTGCCCCTCCCCCCTCAAAAAAAAATTTAAGGGCTAGTGAGATAGTTCAGCAGACTTAAGCACCTGCCTAGGCAAGAGCAGGGATTGGGGTTTGATCCCCAGAACCACATACTGTGCCAGCCCTGCCCCCATGGCAGATTGAGCTGGCCAGAGTCTTGGCATTGTGGTGCACTGCATCTATAATCCCAACACTGGGAGGCTAAAAGCAGGAGGATCACCACAAGTCCAAGCTGCACAAGTCCAAGGAGTTGCACGTGGGATAAAATCTCATACACAGATCTCTATGTCTGCTGTCTTGTGGATTTTTGTACTTAACCTGGTACAGTTATTTTCATCTCTTGAAACTGGAAAAAAAATGTTATGTAAATATTCTTTAGAAGATCTGGCCATCGGGTATATATCCAGCACAAATAAACTGGCAGTAATGATAATACAAATGGTTTTCTTACAACTGCTGTTACTTAAGAAAAATAAAACTTTAGGTATATATTCTGTAATGAAAGATTACCATAAATGAAATACCTAAGTTCTGCACCTCCAAACACTGTAAAGTATTGATAGCAATGGTTACAGAATACACAGATGGATAAGATTGAAACTGAAATAGCAATAACAAAAATTAAATCTTTTTGACTTTGGCTTACCTACTATACTCTTTTCTGGAGCTGGTGGCACAATATAACCAACATGTAAATATTTGCTTGCTAACTTGCTGTGCAAACCAAGAAAATCACTGAATCTTCTTTTAACTGAAAATTCACTCTTACTGAACATGGAAAGAGAAGTCTACAAAAGAGGTATTTGAAGTTTTGAATAGTAAGTACTTAGAAGTTAATGTTATTCATAATTTAAATATAACATATGCACCGCTTTTCTTTGCAAAAAGTACACAGAATCTAATGTGACATATAAAATCATTACATTTTTTAAGAGATTTAAGAGGACCGAAGATATCTGCCTTATAATATTTTGCTCGCTCTGACATGGTCTTCCTTTTATGAAGTTCATACTGGCCTCAAATTTGAGGTGATCCTCCTGGCTCAGGCTCCATGTTTTGTTGCTTTTTTTTCTTTCTGAGACAGGATCTCACTCTGTAGTTCAGACTGGTTTTAAACTCAGCTGGGGCTAGCCTTAAACTCACAGTGATCATCCTGCCTTGGCCTCCCGGGTACCATTACACCTGCCATACTTCATTCTATTCTTAACTCATCTGTAATGACATATGAATCTGAACTCCTTACTTACGATCAGACCTCCTTTTGTACTTTAACATTCCAAAATTGTGAATCTCCTATTATATAAGTCTCTTTGGCACCTCAAAATGCACAACAGGAGTTCCATAAAAGAATATTTCTAGTCAGGTGCAGTGCCACATGCCTGTAATCCCAGCACTTGAGAAGCTGAGACAGGATTGCCATGAGTTCAAGGCCAGCCTGGGTTACATAATGAGTTCAAGACTATCCTGGACTACATAGCAAGACCCTGTCTCAAATAAATAAAATACATGCATACATGCATACATGCATACATACATAAAAGAACATTTCTGTTTCCACCACAACCTGATACCACGGCAAGATATTTCAATGACAATATGCTTCAATATGTGACAAATTTCAGCCCACCTACAATGAGCTCCCCCCACCAATCTTTCTACACAAGTATTAAGTGTCTCTAGTCAGTATCTGAGCACCCTCTTCTTTTCCTAATCCAGGTCCTACTGACACTATTTCTCACATAAGAAGGCATTTATTCTGCTCTCTTCCAGAACCATTTCCTTAGTGTCAAACACTACTTTTTACAATTAATACTACTGAAACAAACACTATTTCAGGATTTGAAGGCCTACAATCTTTTACTATAATCGTCTTTTAACTATACCAATACAGACCTGTACTTTGATCACCTCAATTCATACTACAGTCAGAGACATCTTTCTAAATAAAAACTCTCAGTGGTCACACTCTTGTATGAACCTTTTTAATAGCACTCTATTATATTTAAGATAAAAGCCAAATTCCTCAATGTGGTTGATCATAACACAATAGAAGCACACAGGCAAACATTTCTACTATGAACTACTACTTACAGATCCTAAAAACTACATGCTTTCTCAACATACAGCTTTTACAAGCAAATTGCTTGACCAGAACAAGCATTCTGTGCTTTGTTTCTCCTAAATCATGTCTTTCACCTTTGCGTTGGCTTAGACATTACTTTCCCAAGTCTTTTGAGACATTCAGGTCTACTTGAATTCCTTTTCTATACTCAAAGAGAACATGTACTCAAGGAAAACATTCACAACATGTCTCAACAACTTCTTAGCAATCTTTACAAAACGATAATTTTTATAAAGACAGCATAATTTCCACTTTAATCAGAGTCACATCCTTTACCATACCTAAGAGAAGTGGAAGGCTCACCTTTGTTGTTACTCTGTATGCCATGTAAGCATTCATACCATCACCTGTAAAAGTAAATAATACTATTAGAAATCATATTTTAAAAAGCAAAGTACTAGGTATAAATTCCCTATGATGAATGTGATCATTACGTACATCTACAATGTACTAATAAATCTAACTGAAGAAAAAAAGTCACAAAATATTATTTCAAAATGTAATGATATCTTTTAAAAAAGTAAAATGTAATGAAGCACTTATTGGAGAGAAAAAAAAAGGACATATCAATCCAACCAAAAAAACCCACAAAATACAGTAAATATTTTACTCACCAACTTTCTCTGGATCTGATACACCAATTTCTATATCAAAAATATCTCCATTTGCCTCTTCTTCAATCTAGCAAAGTATAGGTATTTTTGGTGTTAGGAAAGATTTCAATTAATATTGTCATAATATTAATAACTTGTTTTCCCCAAAGCCTCATGCAATCATGGGGGCAGGTTTCTAGAGTTCGTGATTGGTGCAAGGTTCTGGGATTACAGGTATATGTGCTATACTCGCCCTGGAATAGATAAGTACAAGGGAGGAAAAGAGGCCTGCCTTCTGATGCTCTTTCCTTTTTATTTTTGCTGCTTTTGCTGTCTTCTACCATGAACTGTTTGTTGCTCTTCCGCCACACCACCCTGCCTTGCAACAACTGATTATAAACTGAAACTTCCTTAAGTTGTGAGCTAAATAAGTCTTTCCTGGGTTATTTAATCTCAGCAATGAAAGAAAGATAACCAAAACATGGACTTACAGCATTTTGTTTTCAAAATAAAGATTAAATGGCAACTTTCATATAAGGACTATATTTATTACATAATTTCATTAAGTAAAATTACTCAAAATACCATTTTATTCTGATTTTTTTTTCTGATTAACAATTTTTAACTTTCATAAATTACCTGACCAATGTGGAAATTCTCATATGGAATATACTACTATTGTTAAGATCATAAATAACAATCTCGTCAGGCGTGGTGGTGCTTGCCTATAACCCCAGCACTTGGGAGCTTGAGGCAGGAGGATTAGAGTGAGTTTGAGACCAGCCTGGGCTACAAAAGTGAGCTCAAGGCCAGCCTGAACCACATAAGAAGACCCTGTCTCAAAAAGACAATAAATAAATAAATAAACACATACATACATACTCTGACTTAAGAAGGTAATACAAAGTGATTTCAAAGACAGCCTGTTTTACAAAGCAAGACCTTGTTTCAAAAATAAGTAATTAATAAGGCAAGTAAAATGCCCAGGTCATAAGACTAAGACTAGAAACAGAAGCAAAACTTCTTTAGTCCAAAATTCCTGAGTGGGAGGCCAGTGAGGTAGCTCAGTGGTCTAAAGCACCTGCTTAGGCAAACTTAGGCAACTGCAGGGACCCTCGGTTCAATCCCCAGCACCACATGCTACGCCAGCCCCACCCCCAGGGCAGACTGAGCTGGCCATAACATAACTAAAGTTTAAATATTCTAAATTAAAAAAAAAAAAAAAAATACCCAAATGGGTTTGATTAGGAATGACTAACAGAAGAGTAATGAGTGGGGAATAAAAACATTATTTAGGTATTAATTTAGAATATAAACATCTTTCCATACCTCTTCCCTGGATCTGTCAAAGATCACAGGAGCTGATACACTCTTAGATTCCATTCTAGGAGCAATGAGTGTAGTAGGTGTGACAGGTGTGACTGCAGGAGAAGGTTCCGAGGACAGGATAAGGTCCCTTTCTGGGCTGTCCAAAGAAACTTCTTCTGTGGCTTCTGGATGCAAATTAAACAAGTTAATTAAAGAAATTGCAAGAAACTGCTAATACTCTATAGAGCAAGTTAATGAATTATAACATTTTATACTTCCAACAAATACTAAAATAATGTAAATTGAAACTATTACTAAAAAAGCTTTATGAATCCTCCTTCAGCTGTCCATCAAAACTGAAAAACCAACAGGAACTACATTGGTTTTAGGAAGAATCATACTAAATCAGCTACATTATCCATACTAGGAGAAAAATAATAATGGAAATAATTCTACATTCATTTGTATCTATAGTATACATGACACTTGTTTTTTAAGTATATATACATGACACTTATAACAACTTACCTTTCAAATATTTTATTCAAGTCAATATAATTATTTTAAAAACAGAAACATAAATTTTATGGCAGAAGCCTTCCCAGAACTATCCCAATTGTATTAAAAATTTGTTATGGAAAATTCACAAAGTTAGTCACCTAAAGCAATTAAATGTCGAAGACTGAATACACAAATATGGCAAAAAAAAAAAAAAAAAAAGAAATGTTTGGGTTTTAATTTTAAATGTCATTCACTTGGAAAATCTAAAGTTAAATATATTTGAAAATCAAGGGGCCTGGCAGGATGGCTCAGTGATGTAAAGCACCTGCTTAGGAAAGCTTGGGCAGCTGCAGGGACCGCGGTTCAATCCCTGGCACCACATGCTGTGCCAGCCCTGCCCTCAGGGCAGGCTGAGCCAGCCATAAAAATAAATAAACAAAAGTTCTGAAACAAGAAAAAAAAAAAAAAAAAGAAAGAAAATCAAACCAAATCAATACACTGAATGCCTAAAGACTATGTAATACTGAGCTAAGTGCAATGGAAATGGAAACACAAAAAAATGGAAAAAATCATACCTGATCTCAGGGAGCTTATAATCTAGTTGGGGAAACAAGGCATGTAGAATGTTAAATAATTACAAAAGACTTAAGAGAACAGTAAGGATGTTACATTTATTGCTATATTAACTACAGAATGAACACTATTTTAAGTAAAGACAGAAGACAATGTTTTATTTTATTGTTGTTTTTTAAAGAATTTTTTATTTTTTTTCTTGTTTCAGAACCTTTGTTTGTTTATTCACTCATTTTTATGGCCAGCTCAGCCCACCCCAAGGGCAGGGCTGGCACAGCATGTGGTGCCAGGGATCAAACCGTGGTCCCTGAAGCCACCTAAGCTTTCCCAAGCAGGCGCTTTAGACCACTGAGACATCCTGCTGGGCCCCCAGAAGACAATATTTTAGGCAAAAGAAAATCAGGAGTAGTTTGTGAAACTGATCTGAAAGGATTCAGATAGCTAGAGAAAAACAAGGGGACATTCACTGAAAATGGAACAACAGTATACGTGAAAATTACAGTGACCATAACGTTAACCACAGTTCTGCTACTTTGTGGAATTAGTTCCCAGGAAAATTAAGGCATGATTTTCAGGGTAACACAACATCACATCAGTGGTTTCTAACCTGAGGTTTTTAGATTTCTAAAGATTTGGGAAAAGATGGTAGTCAGTGGTACATTTTTTTTTTTTTTTTTTTTTTGGTGGGACTGGGGTTTGAACTCATGACCTTGTACTTGCCCAGGAGGCACTTGTGCCATGGAGCTATCTCCCCAGTCCCAGTGGTACATTTTAATACCTCAGAAAGTATAGAATTAATGGCACATTTACATAAAATGTTTGCACAGGTTGACATGTTATCAAACTACTCTTATTGGCTAAAAGATCCTTGGCATGGATCTCTGCACTTTCATATTAAAAGAAAAAATGATTAATTAATAACTAAAATCTTTCAAACTATAATCAATGCCCCTAATATAACATTGCTGATACTATTCTAAGAAATAAAAATGAGAAAATAAGTTAAAAAGCCATTTTAAAGCTAAAAGGTGTGAGATCTTTACTCTAAAACTAAGCAGAAGTAACAAGCTTAAAATAAGCAGCAAAAAAATAAGAAAAGCACTATTACTGCAATAGTCACAGACTCAAAAAAACAAATAAAAAACTTATCAAAGAGATCATTAACTGAAGTATCAATACAGAAAAAGTTTTACATCTTCAATTACATTTTACTTCACTCATACCAGATTTTGTGTTTCTTGCACTAAAAAGCTACTTCATAGATCAGCAGTTCTCAACCTGTAGGTCGTGACCCCAGCGGGGGTCGAATGACCAAAACACAGGGGTCGCTTAAAGCCATTGGAAATCATAACTGTAGCAAAATTACAGTTTTGAAGTAGCCACCAAAATTATTTTTTAGTTTGGGGTCACCGCAACATGAGGAACTGTATTGCAGGGTCATGGCATTAGAAAGGTTGAGAACCACTGTCATAGATGATTTAATACCTTAATGCAGTTAAAGGCAATATGATCTACATGGCTAAATGGAAAAAGAAACAACTAAAAAGAAAATTAAATTATACACAAATAAATCAAAAACTCTATATACTGATTTATTAGGATAAGGTTCTGCTATGTAGCCCAGGGTGGGCTTGAACTCACAGCAGTGCTCTTGCCTCAGATTCCCAAGTTCTGGGACTATTAGGCATGTGCCACTCTATGTCCAGCTTAGAAGGAAGTTTTAGATTTGGAACATTAATGGATAGTTCTGCCTTAAATAGTTTTCAGGATTTCTTTTTGTTTAGGTAAAAATAATTCAAATTCAATGAATTTTAACCAACCCGGAGTTAATGATTTAGGAAAATAACCCATACATATTAACAATCAAGATTAACTTTTCCTTATAAAGGGCCAGGGAGATAGCCCAGTAGAAATAAGCGCTTGCCCAGCAAGTGCAAGGGTCTCAGTGCAATCCCCAGTTGTGCAAAAACAAACTTTTCCTTGGAGACATACAATGAAAACTAGCATGAATTTATTATACCAAAGATAATTGATATTAATTATATCATACAGATTCCACAGGGTTTTTTTTTGCTTTGATTTCTGTTTTGTACTTTTAGTACAGGGTCTACAGGGTCTCACTACACAGATTCAACTAGTAGTAAAACTTGTTTTCAGCTTCCCAGTCCATACTTACTTTAAACCAAGGAAAAATCATCACACTTATAATTCACATCCCCTATTGAACAAAGCAGGTGACAGAAGCTAGGTACTTGAGGAGGTACAAGTTCTAGGATACTCCATACTGCCAAGCTGCTCACCCTTATTTTTTCCTTTGTAAATTCTTCTTAAAAATGCTCAGAAGCCGGCCATGGTGGCGCAAGCCTGTAATCTCAGCACTCGGGAGGCTGAGGTGGGAGGATCGGTGAGAGTTCAAGACCAGCCTGGGCTACAAAACTGAGCTCAAGGCCAGCCTGAACTGTACAGTGAGACCCTGTCTCAAAAACACACACACACAAAAAAAAAAAAAAAAAAAAATGCTCAGAGAAGTGTTGGTATAGGATACAAAACTGTTTTGGGGGTGAGCAAGATAGCTAAGCAGACTAATGGCCTACTTTGGCAAGTGGAGAGATCAGGATTTGATCCCTTGTCCCACATTCTGCACCGGTCCCATTCCCAGGGTATGCTGAGCCAGTAACTGAGTCCAGGCATGATGGCACATGCCTGTAAAATCAGCACTGAAGAGGCTGAAAACAAGAGGATCACTACAACTCTGAGCTGCAAGGTGAGACCCTGTACCAAATACATAAATGGAAAACAAAAAAGTGTTTTGAGGAAATAGTTGTATGTGCTCTAAGTAGCCTAATAACTGTAACATGTCACAGGTGAACTTTATCACTTGTTCACAGGTGAACAATACCACTCCCAACATACACTGCTCTATCATTTAAAACAGTAGCCTATAGGATCATAATAGGTCCTGATCTCTCCGCTTGCCAAAGTAGGCCCTTAGTCTGCTTAGCTGTCTTGCTCACCACACCCCCAAAACAGTTTTGTATCCTATATCAACACTTCTCTGAGCATTTCTTTTTTTTTTTACTTTTTTTTTTTTTTTGGTCAGGACTGGGGTTTGAACTCATGACCTTGCACTTGCCAGGCAGGCACTGGTACCATGGAGCTATCTCTCAGGCTCCTCTCTTGAGCATTTTTTTTTTTTTTTTTTTGGCGGTACCAGGAATTGAACTCAGGACCTTGTGCTTGCCAGGCAGGTGCTTATACCACTGAGCTGTATCCCCAGCCCCCCTCTCTGAGCATTTTTAAGGAGAACTTACAGAGGAAAAAGTGAGAGTGAGCAGCTTGGCAGTATGGAGTATCCTATAACTTGTACCTGCTTGTTATGGTTTATATCTAGTTGTCCCCCCAAAGCCTCATGCAATCATGGGGCAGGGACTTCTATAGATTGAGACTTGACTCATGAGTCACTGGGATTATGTGATTTAGTACTGTTCTAGAGTTTGAGACTTGATCCATGATCCCTGGGATTATGTATTTTAAGTACTGCTGAGACTATGGGTGTGGCCTAAGGTGGGTAGGCTGAGGCGGAGAGCCTGAATGTAATATAAAGAGAGACAGAGAGACAGACTAGCACTTTTGCTTTGCTGCCCTGTTTGGTTGGCTGCCTCTATCACCATTTTGT
Source organism: Myocastor coypus (assembly GCA_004027025.1). Lineage (NCBI taxonomy): Eukaryota > Metazoa > Chordata > Mammalia > Rodentia > Myocastoridae > Myocastor > Myocastor coypus. The sequence continues at coordinate 44,187 of PVJA010011753.1, read as the reverse complement.
TGCTGTTCCGCTGCCATGAACTGGATGCTCTCTGCCCTGTTCCACTGAGCCTTGGGCCAGCCGAATATGGACTGAAACCTCCAGTAACTGTGAGCTAAATAAACCTTTCCTTCCTTCATTTTGAGTGTCGAGTATTTGTCCCAGCAATGAGTAAAAAGTAACTAAGACACTGTTCAAGCACCTACTCTGATTTAATCTTGTTGTTTTCAAATCAGAATTGCTACGTTGCTACAGTAAAATCTATATTCTATCCACTCATATAGGAAAAATAAGTACATATTTTCATCACTGGTCATCAGTTTCCACAATCCTGAACAGCACATGCTACTCTCTATTATGGTATCCTAAACCAATGCTCCTCTCTCTACAGGAGAAGGAATGATGTAACTGCTTAAATGCACTATAACAACCCAATGTACTGCAGTGTTAGGTCATCTACATAAAAACAGTCATTAAGGCACTTAGTCAATTCCTAAAACAAACAAAGGAGCAGTCAGATCATTTATGATGTCTGAAATACAGCTGAGTGTAAAATAAAAGATAAATAAAAAGCATTTCTAGGGGCTGGGGAAATAGCTCTGTGGCACAAGTGCCTGCCCGGCAAGTGCAAGGTTGTGAATTTGAACCCTGGTCTCATGGAAAAAAAGAAAAAAGAAAAAAAAAAAAAGTATTTCTATGTGTAGATTATCAAAGGACAAACACAGGTGACCTTTCTTGACATGTAGGCCAGACTGAATGGTTCTCCTTCCCTCAGGCTTCCGAAGTGCTACCATTATTGGTACATACCACCATAGCAGCAATCCTTTTAAAAAAAATATTCAACAATAACTACCCTTGAATCACAGTACCTGTATACTCTACTAAGTAGACCAAAACATTATAAATATTTTCTATGGTACACACCTATAATCCCACCACTGGTGAAGATTGTGAATTAGAGGCCATAGACAAGGTCCAGGCCAGCCTGGCAACAGAGAAAGACCGTCTCAAAAAATAAAAAATAAAATCTAATTGGACAAAGTAGATAAACATCACTATACAGTCTTCAGCTGACTGATACACACACAACAAACAAACCTAGTTGTTAGTAAAGTTTCAGCATACTTATTTACAGAGAATTCTAAGGTGTATGATTAGAGTTCATAACAAATAGATAATCCTAAATCTTAGCCTTTCAAGAGGAAAATACATATTTTAGAATAGAACTTACTAAGCAGAGAAAGGACTTTGCCATCCTTTAGCTTAAAACATAAATGCCATTAGAGCACTTTTAATTTCACAAAAGATACAAGACTACTGAAATATTGTAACTTTACATATCTGTGATTTTGACCATAAACTGTTTAGTTACTAAAGGAAGGAAAAAAATAAAAAAGAAATCGTTGATAGTTGGTATCATACTTCAGTTTCCTAATATGACAAAATACATGTATTTATCTGTGATGAAAACTTTAGAGCCAATGAAGATGGAAATTGTATTACTTTTCTGATGGAAAAAGTATACCTTTAAACATATTTGTACAGAGAACACTGAGTTCATATATTTTTTTGAATAATTTTTTATTTTATTATTATTTTTTTCTTCTTTCAGGACTTTTGTTTATTTATTTTTATGGCCGGCTCAACCTGCCCTGAGGGCAGGGCTGGCCCAGCATGTGGTGCCAGGGATTGAACTGTGGTCCCTGCAGCCGCCTAAGCTTTCCTAAGCAGGCGCTTTAGACCACTGAGCCATCCTGCCGGGCCCAAGTTCATATTTTAAATACCAGACAATTATAGAATTCAAGGACTCCTTCTGCTCCTCCTACCTTTGATTTCATAAGACGAAGTCTTATTATCTAGTTCTTTTTTTTTTTTTTAAGGCTGCCTCAGCTTGCCCTGGAAATGGGGCTGATGCAGCACGTGGTGCTGGGGATTGAACTACTCTGGTTGCGTAAGCTTACCTAAGCAGGCACTTTAGACTACTGAGCCATCTCACTGGCCCTCATTATGTAATTCTTTACAAAAAAAAAAAAAAACAACTCACTATGTAGCCCAGGTTGACCTGCAACTCCCTACTTCAGCATGTAGAGTGTTTGGATTACAGGTATACACCAGCATGACTGCTATATTCTCAGCACTTTGGGGGCTAAGGAAGAATGATTCTTACAAGCCTGAGGACAGCTTAATCTCCACAGTGAGTTCAAGACTACCTGAACTCAATAATAAGAACTTGTCTCAAAAAAAAAGGATACAAACAAAAAAATTGCAAAACATTAATTTCTACCTAAATTTTATTAACCTCAAAGTATAGCTGTTTTGAGGAGTCCATATTTTTTAAAAATAGGATGAAAAACACTTATTCAACCTCAGTATCTAAAATAATTCTTTAAGTATCAATTTATTCACTTAAAAGTAAATTAAAATAGTCTAGGTGTAATGATGCACACCTGTAATTTAGCATGCAGGAAGCTGAGGCAGGAGGATAATGGCAATTTGGAAGTAAGCCTGAGTTATAGTGAGCTCAAAGACAGGGCTAGCTAGCCAGCCTGAACTACACAGTGAGACCCTATCTCAAACAACAGAAAAAGAAAAAATGTTAATATGAAATAATTACTATATCAATTTACTAAAATTACAAATAAAATATAATTATTTTTAAGTCCATGGTTTAATTTTTTTTTTTCTTGTTTCAGAACCTTTGTTTGTTTATTCACTCATTTCTATGGAAGGCTCGACCCACCCCAAGGGCAGGGCTGGTGCAGCATGTGGTGCCGGGGATCAAACCGCGGTTCCTGAAGCCGCCCAAGCTTCCCCAAGCAGGAGCTTTAGATCACTGAGCCATCCCGCCAGGCCCCTTAATTTTGTTTTGTGACAATTTATAGGCAATTAAAAAGAGTCAGTAATTTCTTAAAGGATAAACACTACAACACTACATTAATATTATGAGGCTAAGGCTGACTAAAACAAATTATAACTTACAACTTATTTTCAAAATGATTAAAACCAGAAAGGATTATATGTTTGCTTCTCTAAACAGGTCATATTTTTCACAGGATCATCTAATTGGAAATTTCCTGAGTTTTACAAAGAAGAGTTATAACTAATACAAAGAATTTAAGTTTTGCTTAGGAGCTATTTTCTGGCAGAATACAAACTACAAGAGACCATTATTTAAAAATAAAGTTAGGACAATTACCTGCAAACAGATCTTCTCTGTCGTCGTCTAGTACAATGTCTGACGGTTTCGGGCCATTGGAGTTTGCACTAATATCCTCTGTAGGAAGACTAGCTGGTTCTGGAGATGATGGACTTGACTATTAAAAAGAACAGTAACAGGTAATGCATTAGGATATTCACGTATTATAATTACATCTCTATACACTTCACAACTAAAATCTGTCTGAATTAAAACAAAAGAAAGAAGTTGTACATTTCCTCCTGTAAAGGCAAGAATAAGCCACTTAATTGCAGCACCCACCCTTGTTTTTTGGAAGTGTCTTGCTAGATGACTCAGCTGCAGGCTGTGCTCAAACTTGCAATCTTCCTGCCCTAGCCTCTGAGAGTGCTGGGGTTATATTTCTAGCTCTAAAACATACTTTTATTTTTCTTCTTTCTCAACAAAAAATCACTTAAGATTTCACAAAGAAATCTTTTCTAGTCATCCCTTTAAAAGTGCTTATTTAGGGCCTGCCTGATAGCCTAACAGACTGAAGCAGCTGCCGGCCAGAGTTTAATCCCTGGTGTGCAGTGCTGGCTCTGCCCGCAGAGTGCGCTGAGACAGTGATTGAGATTAAGATTGGTAGTGGTGGTGTCCATCTGTAACTCCAGCACTTGGGAGGCTGAACACAAGAGGATCACTACAAGTGTGATCTATGTAGTGTGATCCTATATCCCCTATATCACCTGTACTGAATGCAAAAAAGGTACTAATTTGTCAAGTTGAGATATAATTAATAAAACAAAATTTAATATTTTACACTCATAGAAAATAGAATGAACTTCAGATCAAGTCTCCTATTTTTAAGAACCAATGCTTTTGTTTTGTTATTACCAGTTAGTGTTTTTATGTTAGGGCATATATATTCAAATGTCTACACTTACACAATTTGATAGATATGAAAAACATGTAAAATGATTGTAATAATTTATACCCCAGTCAGTAATACATAAACATTGTTGCTCTACGTTAGTAATGGCAAACCCTTTTAGAGCTTTAAATGATAACAAATAGGGTCAGGGATATGGCTCAGTGGTGCAGCAGGTGCCTGGCTAGTACAGAGTCAAAGTTCAATTCCTGGCATCAAAAGAAAAACAAAACCAGAAGCACTCAGTGATAACAAATGCCCTACTGCTGCTGCTCTACACCTTTGTCAACTCTTTGATATGACACATTCTACCTCTCTCATTTTAGCTTTTCTGTGTGGCTTGCTCTTCTAAATTCACAATTCACTAAGGGCACATTTTTAAGATTTTGCTTTTGTTTTGTTTGTTTTTATGTCAAGCTTTTGTATAACCAGCATCTACCTCTAACCTTGCCAGTCCCCAGGGTGGTGGGAATAATCCGAGCCTTGTGCATGCTAGGCAAAATACTTACCACTAAACCACACCTTCTGTCAACTAATAATCTTTTCATGTTCCTCTGATTTAGCAAGATTTCTCTCACCAGTTTTATTTATTTATTTATTTATTTTAATTTTTTTTTCTTGTTTCAGAACCTTTGTTTATTCACTCATTTTTATGGCTGGCTCAGCCCACCCCGGGGGCAGGGCTGGCACAGCATGTGGTGCCGGGGATTGAACCGAGGTCCCTGAAGCCGCCCAAGCTCTCCCAAGCAGGGGCTTTAGACCACTGAGCCATCCCGCCGGGCCCCTCTCACCAGTTTTTTAAGCAAACAAACCTCAATGGCATGCACATATTTTAAGAACTTTCAAAATTAGTTTCAGTTTTATGGGAAACTTTCCCGAGGTTTTTTCATTCACGTTATGCTTCATACCCAAATTCTCACAAAAGTTAGTATTTAACTCTAAAGATATCTAAGAACCAATACAGTGAAAATGGCCATACTTCCAAAATTATTACATATGTTTAATGCAATCCAGATCAACTTCCCAACAGTGTAACTCACAGACATAGAGTGACATTAATATGAAACCAGAAGAGACCCAGGATAGTAAAAGCAATTCTGGGCAACAAAGGCAAGGAAAGAAGGGGCATTATAATCTCTGCCTTGAAATTATAATGTGAAGTTACTGTGGTAAAAACAGCATGGTACTGGCAAAAAAAAGAGCAATGAATTAGTGGAACAGATTAGAAAAATCCAAATGGGTCAAATACCTGCAAGTAGTATATGTTAATACAGATTAAAGTTGGGCGTGGTAGTACACACCTATAATCCCAGCCCTTGCGAGGCTGAAGCAGGAAGATCCATGCGAGTTCAAGACCAGCCTGGGCTACAAAAGTGAGCTCAAAGCCAGCCTGCACTGCATAGTGAGACCCTGTCTCAAAAAAACAAATAAATAAAAAATAAAAAAATAAATCAGTTAGAAGACAGAATTTCTAGAATTCTTGAAGACACTGGTATAGGCAAAGACTTCATCAATAAAACCCTAATTGCTACAAAAAATATTACAAAGAATCAACAACTGTGATCTCATCTTACTGAAAAGCTTTTGCACAGCAAGAAAAATCACAAAGAGTAAAGAGACCACCTACAATGCAGGAAAAAAATTTTTTTCCTACCTACTCCTGAGACAAAGGATTACTATCTAGACTATAGAAAGATCTCCTGCCCAAAGAAAAGACCTTCCCCGCCATTTAAAGACCCAACCCAGGGCTGGCAAAATAGCTCAGAAGTCTAAAGCACCTGCTTAGGCAAACTGTCCGGACGTAGATTCGATCCCAGGCATCATATGCTGCACCAGTCCCACCCCCAGGGCAGGCTGAGCCAGCCATAACAAACATGCATGCATACATACATACATACATACATACAGTTAAAAAAATTAAAAACAAAAGATCCAACCCAAAAATGGGCATCAGGAATAGCCATTTTTCAGATGAAGAACTAGAATGACAAATAAATATATGAAAAAGTGTTCAATATTCAGCCAGGTGTGGTGGCACATGCCTGTAATCCCAGCACTTGAGAGGCTGAGGCAAGAGGATCGATGTGAGCTCAAGACCAGCCTGGGCTATAAAAGTGAGCTCAAGGCCAGCCTGAACTGCATAGCAAGATTCCGGCTCATAAAGGAAAAAAAAAAAAAAAAGCTCAGCCCGACCCATGCTCTCGAACTTTCCATCTGGTCTGCAATTGCCAAGACAGTCTCAGGCCCCCTAGTCCCTTCCCCATCCCTCCCCTGCCCCTGTCCCCACCCTGGGGGGCGCTGCCGCCACCTGCCTCCCACCATGGCTTTGAAGAGAATCCACAAGGAGCTGAATGACCTGGCACAGGACCCATCAGCACAGTGTTCAGCATGTCCTGTTGGAGATGAGTTGTTCCATTGGCAAGCTACAATAATGGGGCCATATGATAGTCCCTGTCAGGGTGGAGTATTTTTCTTGACAATTCATTTCCCAACAGATTACCCCTTCAAACCACCTAAGGTTGCATTTACAACAAGAATTTATCATCCAAATATTAACAGTAATGGCAGCATTTGTCTACGGTCACAGTGGTCTCCAGCACTATTTCAAAAGTACTCTTGTCCATCTGTTCTCTGTTGTGTGATCCCAATCCAGATCATCCTTTAGTGCCTGAGATTGCTCAGATCTACAAAACAGATAGAGAAAGGTACAACAGACTAGCTTGGAAATGGACTCAGAAGTATGAGATGTAAATAAAGAAATTATTGGAAAACCTCTACAAATAAAGATAGGGGAACTCTGGAAAAAAAAAACAGCTCAGTATCACTGGTTATTCAAGAGATGCAACTGAGATTCCATATCACTCCAGAGAGAATGGTTATTATCAAGAAATCAACCAATGACAAATGCTAGAGGGCCTGTGTGGAAAAGCAACCCTTCTTCACTGTTGGTAAGAGCATAGGCTGGTACAATCAGTAGAGAACTTGACGTGAAGATTACTCAAAAGACAAAAACTAGAGATATTAGCATAGCTATTTCCCTTTTTAGTATGTTCCTGGAAGAATTAAAGGCATCAGCTGAGCTTGATGGGGATGCTATAACCCTAGCTCTAAGTAGACTGAGGCAGGAGGATCATTGCAAATTCAGAGTGAGTATCACTATAAAATAAGTTCAAGGCCAGCATGAACTGCATAGTGAAACTCAATCTCAAAAAGAAAAAAGGAAGGGAGGGAGGGAACAATCATAGCACAGTGATATATATACATGGAGAGCCATGTTTACAGTGACAAACACATATTAGAGCTAAATCTTAGAAACAATTCAAATGTCCAACAACTTGTGAGTAGATAAAGAAGATTTGTTTTTTCTATATAATGAAGTACTAGTCTGTCATAAAGAAGTATAAGCTTCAGGTGTTTCTAGCTAAACAGATGCATCCTGAGATTATACTTTTAAATGGAGTAAACTGGACTGAGCAAGGTGGCGCACACACTTGGGAGGCTGAGGCAGGAGAACAGATGTGAGTTCGAGACTAGTTTGGGGTACAAAAGGGAGCTCAAGGCCAACCTGAACTGCATAACAGAGACCCTGTCTCAAATAAATAAATGGAATAAATTGAACATAGTAAATATTGTATGGTTCCTGCAGTGTGAGAAGTGAAAAGTACAAATAAGTCTCAAAATATAAAACATATTACCAGGAAAGAGATGAAAAGGGAAACAAGAGGGGGCAAAAAAAGAATAGAAGGAAAAAATAAAAACAAAGCTTTTGTAAATGAAGAGGAGGGGCTGAATGGAGGGAAAGGAGGAAAAAAGCAGTAAGACAAATCATCTACAAATATAATTTCCGTATGATGAATTTATCACTGTGTGTATCTAAAATGTACCAATAAAAAGAAAAAGATCTTCACGAATTATAAATGCAGAACTGATAAGCTGGATTCATGAAAATTAAAACATAATCATAGCACTGTGGGAAGCTCAGGCAGGAAGATAAAATGTTCAGGTCCAACCTGGACCAACCAACTTAGCAAGACCTGTCTCAGCCGGGCGTGGTGGCGCATGCCTGTAATCCCAGCACTCGGGAGGCTGAGGCAGGAGGATCAGTGTGAGTTCGAGATCAGCCTGGGCTACAAAAGTGAGCTCAAGGCCAGCCAGAACTGCATAGTGAGACCCTGTCTCAAAAAGACAAAAAAAAAAAAAAAAAAGACCTGTCTCAAAGTATAAAATAAAACTGACTAAAATGTAACGCAGTAGAAAAGGCCTGGGTTCCATCCACAATACTGGGGGCGTGGGAGAGAACAAAGGAAAGGTGAATATAAGACTAAAAAAGTCAGTATTTGGAGAAAATGTTTTACAAGAGATATAATTGCTGGGCACAGCAGAAAATGCCTAAAATCTCAGTAGTCTGGAGGCTGAGATAAGAGGATCACTGAACTCAAGGGTAGCCAGATTTTTAATTCAAGGCCAAACTGAACCACACAGTGAGATCCTTCCCCCAAAAGACAATGATAATGGACACATGTAAAATATTTACAACAACTCCATTTAAAAATGGGCAAAATGGTGCTGGGAAGATAGCTCAGTAGAATAAGCACTTGCCTGGCAAACACAAGGACCTGTGTTCAATCACTGGTCCCACTAAATAAATAAATAAATAAATAAATAAATAAATAAATAAATAAATAAATAAATAAAAAGGGCAAAAGGGCTGGGCATGCTGGCGCATACCTGTGATCCCAGCACTTGGGAGCCTGAGACAGGAGGATTGATGGGAATTCGAGACCAGCCTGGGCTACAAAAGTGGGCTCAAGGCAAACCTGAACTGCATAGTGAGACCCTGTCTCAAAAAGACAAAAACAAAAAAGGGTGGGGGAGCAAAGATCTGAACAGACACCTGAACACTGAAAAAAAAAAAAAAAATTATATATGCCAGCCACAGAGGTTAGTGCACAATTATAATCCCAGAACTCTGGAAAAGCGAGATAGAAGGATTACAAATTTAAGTCTTTCTTGAGCAATTTTGAAAACCTCTCAACAGGGATAGTGGCTCATGCCTGTAATCTCAGCACTTGAAAGGCTAAAAAGCAAGAGCATCACTGTGAGAGTCCAGTCAGTTTGGACTACAAAGTGAGCTCAAGGTGGGCCTGAACTGTACAGCGAAACCCTGGCTTAAAAGACAAAAAGATATGTCTCAAAATAAAAACTAAAAGAAGGATGAGAATATAGCTTAGTGTATAAAGGCCCGGGGTTTAATTTCCACATACACACAGATCTACAATAGCATTAAACACATGAAAAAAAAGGTATCATATTGTATGTCAACAGGGAAATAAATGAATGCACCTATCTGAATGGTTCTACAACAGGAATTCTCCAGCATTGTTGGTAGAAATGAAAAGCGGTATGGCCCTTTAGAAGAAGATGGTTTGGAAGTTTCTTTTACTAAACATACTCTTAATATGTGATTCAGCAATCCTTTAGTATTTACCCGAAAGAAACAAATCTCTATGTCCATACAACCATATGCACAGGGATATGGTAGTTCATAGTAGCTTTACTCCCAATGACTGAAAATTTAGGAAATGACAAGCATGTCCTCCAGGAGGTGAACGGGACAAGGCAATGTTATCCAGTGCTGACAGTGAGTAAGGTATGAACAGCATGTGCTGCAATCCCAGCATTCTGGGAGCTTCCAGCAGCATGATACATGACAAAGAGTTAGAAAAAAGTAAGTGGCTGCTCAGATTCAGGAGGCAAGAAAGAATGAAGAAGCAAAGCAAAGAGCATTTGTAGGACAATGGAACATTTGTATATTATGGTGGATACATCATTGTACATTTTTCCCAAATACAGCATATACAACACCAACAGTGAACTCTAATGTAAATTCATCAGTTGAAATCATGTATATCTGTGTGTAGTTGTTTGCCAAAGCTGCATGGGGCCCTGGGGCTAGGTTCTAGAGTTTGTGATTATAGGTCTGAATACTGCTGGAATTATGCATGTGAGTGCTATACCCACCTCGGGGTAGATAGCTTAAAGGCAATATAAGGAAAGGGAGGCTCGCCTCTGCCACTGCTGCTCTTTCCTTTTGCCTTTGCCCTTTGCTGCTGCTATGAACTGCTGTTCTCTGGAACGTGGCACTCTGCCTTGGAGACAGCCAAGTATGGACTCTGCCTCAAATAAAAGAAAAAAAGAAAGGCATACATACCCATGTTTATAGCAATGCAGTCTGTAATATCCAAATCTTGGAAACAGCACAAATGCACATAAACTGGTAAATGGATAAAGATGTGTTTTTTTTTTTTTTTTTAATACGATGGAATACTACTCTACCATAAAGAATGACGCACTCAAGGCATTTCTAAGTGAATGGATGTTCCCTGAATCCATACTCTCTACCGAAATAAACCGGACACATATATGTAAATACCACTGTTTCTTTATGGAAAAACTGAAAGTGTAAATAAGAACTAAAATGCATTAACACATTGTGAAATAGGAAGGGAATTTTTAAATGGGGGAGAAGTTCAAAAAGAGGGGAGGAGGAAAGGAAAGAAGAAAAAAATTAGAAAAGGAAAACATGGAAACAGTTTCTATAAATGGGATGGGGAGGAGAGGTTGAAGGGAGGGTAGCGGGTGGGGAAAAACAAATTATATTATGTATAGGTACAAATTCTCTATGATGAATGTGATCATTATGTATATCTAAAATATACCAATAGGCTGGGCGTGGTGGTGCACGCCTGTAATCCCAGCACTCGGGAGGCTGAGGCAAGAGGATTGGTGCGAGTTTGAGACCAACCTGGGCTACAAAAGTGAGCTCAAGGCCAGCCTAGCCTCAACTGCATAACGAGACCCTGTCTCAAAAAGACAAAATAAATAAATAAATAAATATAAAAAATAAAACATTTACAGTATACTCACATGCATGTATACAGAGATAAACACATACTCACAGATTTGACTTTTGATTATCTGAACAATCACTGATTCTAGCCATATTTTCACCTATATTCATGAAAGTAATTCTCAAGGAAAAAGAAAAACTTATAGAACAAGTGATACACAAATATACTAAACCTTATTTAAAAAAAAAAAAAAAAAAAAAAAAGGGTAGGAATGTAGGCCAGTGGTATAGTGTCTGCCTGGTAAGCACAAGGCCCTGAGTTTGACTGCTGGTAAAAAGCAGCAACAACACACCATGAAAGCAGAACATAAAAATTTGCCTGTAAAACAACCAAAGACCTAAAAACTATAAAATTCATTCTTGATGAGCTTACTGAGACTGCTACCACAGGTTATGACTAAATCAATTTCATGATTTTCAAAAGCTAGTAAGTACTAATATCTTTCTGGAGGGATCTAGCCTTAAAAAAAAAAAAAAAAAAAAAAAAAAACAGGATCAAGAATAAAGGCTAAAGGCCAGGGAGACTGGCAAGTGCAAGGTCATAAGTTCAAACCCCAGTCCCACAAAAAAAAAAAAGGGCTAGAAGCCCGGTGTGGTGGTGCACCCCTGTAATCCTAGCCCTTTGGAAGCTGAGGCAGGAGGATTAGTGTGAGTTTGAGACCAGCTTGGGCCACAAAAGTGAGCTCAAGGCCAGCCTGAACTGCATAGCAAGACCCTTTCTCAAAAAGAAAAAAAAAAAAAAGAATAAAGGCTAGACATAAGGATAATTACTGAGGCTGGGGAGATAGTTCCGTGGCACAAGTGCCTGCCTGGCAAGTGCAAGGTTGTGAGTTTGAATGCTGATCCCGCAAAAAACAAACAAACAAACAAACAAACCAACCAACCAAAAAAACAAAAAGCATAATCACTACATAAAGGTAAACAAAAACTAGAAATTCCATTAGACTGAACTAATTTGCCTTCTAAGTGTCTTCCTAAAAAGCCAAAGACTTCATAAAAGTGATACATGCTATCTATGTTTACAGTAGCATAGCTCATAGTACCTATGTCTTAGAAGTGGCCTATATGCCCACCATCAGACAAATGGAGAAAAAAAATGTGGCACTTATGCACAGTGGAGCACTCTTCTGCTATAAAGGATAAACTCAAGTCATTTGTAGGAAAATTAATGCATCTTGAAAAACCATGTTAAGTGAAATAAATCACATACAAACTTTAATATTACATGGCTGCTGGGTGTGGTGGCACAAACCTGTAATCCCAGCACTTGGGGGGCTAAAGCAGGAGGATCAGTGCAAGTTTGAGACCAGCTTGGCTACAAAAGTGAGCTCAAGGCCAGCCTGAACTGCATAGCGAGACCCTGTCTCAAAGACAAGAATGAATGAATGAATGAATGAATGAATGAATGAATAAATAAATAAAATGCATGGCTTCTCTTAGATGAGAACCAAAGCATAAATGAAGATTAAAAAAAAAAAAAGGACAATAGGGAAAAAAAAAGTAAAAGAAAAAAGTCGTTGTGGTGGTATATGGCTATTAACTTGGGAGGCTGAGGTAGGAGAACTGCCAAGAGTTCAAAGTCACCCTGAGTTACATAGTGAGTTGAAGCGCCAGCCTGGACTACAGAGCAACAACTCAAGATCTTGTCAAAAAAAAAAAAAAAAAAAAAAGATAATAGTACACAAGGAGCTACATCTTTTATCAAATAGGAAGGGAATCTAGAGATGGAAGGAAGGGAGAGGGTGCCAACTCCTCCACAATAAATATGATCATTATATACTACAAAGTATTCATAAAACTTGTTTAAAAACAGATACTGTATATATTAAAAATATCTATCTTTATTATTATTATTATTTTTTTTTTTTGTCATTTTGAGACAGGGTCTCGCTATGCAGTTCAGGCTGGCCTTGAGCTCACTTTTATAGCCCAGGCTGGTCTCGAACTTGCACCGATCCTCCTGCCTCAGCCTCCCAAGTGCTGGGATTACAGGCGTGAGCCACCACACCCAGCTAATATCTACCTTTATAATAACAAGGGAATATATTTTATTAATATGGCCAGCTCAGCTACCCTGAGAGTGGGGCTGGTGTAGCATGTGGTACCAGGGATCGCACTGCAGTCCCTGCGGCTGACTAAGCTTTCCTAAGCAGTTGCTTTGAACCACTGAATTATTTTACCAGCCTCTAGGAATATTTTAAAATTAAATTCTAAAAATTAAATAAAATTGTGTGGATACCAGGGATCAAACTTAGGACCTTGCACTTGCCAGCAGGCACTTGTGCCCCTGAGCTATCTCCCCAGCATAAAAATTGTGAATTTTTGGGAAAAAAATATTAAATTAAGTTCTATTAAAGTTGATGAAAAATATTTTATAGGCAGGTATGGTACTGTATATCTGTAAAGCCCAACCACTTGACAGGTTGACTGCAAATTTTAGCCCTACCACGGTGACTTAGTGAAACCTTGTCATTTCAAAAATAATATAGGGATAGGGGTTGGGGAGATAGTTCAGTAGAATAAGTGCTTGCCTGGCAAGCACAAGGACCCGGGATGGATCACTGGTACCACATGCTATGCTAGCCCCTGAAAACAGATATGAGGGAAACATGCCTGTAATCCCAGAGCCGTGGAGGCAAAATACAGGAAAATTGCTGTTGAGTACAAGCCATGTGGTGAGACCCTGTAACAAATAAATAAAATGCATACATTTTTAAGTTTTAATAAGAGTACATGTTCATATATTCAAATTGCTATTATACATAAAGCAAATGCTACAAAAAGAGGTAATCAGTGTTAGCAGTGATCCCTTTCCTCCAAAAGAGGAAAGTGTTTACAATGATCTTTTCTATGTGGATAATGGCATGTATGGTTTAAAAGTTTCTTCTTTATAACTTTTATTTACTAAAAATTAAACTAAAGAATTATAAAGGTACAGACTATGAATGGTTTTCTTTTTTAAAATTTCATTAATTTTAATAAGAATATTAATGGCTTTATAAACCATGCTTTGAACTTTGGATTTTAGTTTGAAAGCAACAGAAAGGCACAGAAGACTTCTTAGCCCTTTAGAAAATTGTTTCTGATTTTAAAAGAATATTCTAGGATAACCAAGAATAGAATGACTAGCAAACTATTAATCTAAGTTGTTATTTATTTATTTTTCCATACTAGGGGCTGAACTCAGGCTGATGCTTACACCTGCAGAACTGTCTCCCCAGAAAACAAACAAACAAACAAACAAACAAACAAATAAATAAATAGAGAGGCTTAACTTGGCTCATATAGATAAACCAGGGTTAGGGGTAGGATCACAGTCATATCACCCTCAATGCACCTGATCTTGTCTGATCTTGGAAGCTAATCAGGGTTAGGCCTGGCTAGTACTTGGATGGGAAACTAGGAATAGTACTGGGGATGGATTAAAAACTATGAATTACGGAGTTTCATACAGTAGGCATGGTGCATATTTATAATCCCAGCACTCGTGAGGCTGAGGCAAGAGAATAGCTGGGAGTTTCAGATCAGCCTTGGCTATACAGTGAGCGCAGGGCCAACCTAAACTATATAGTGTGACTGTCTCAAAAGAAAAAAGAGAGGGAAAAAAAAAGTAGTAGATATTTCCTTTTGGGCCATCACCATCTAAACAATTTTCTTACTTTGGGGGTTCTCTAGGTATATAGTAAGGCAACAAGCCAGACATGGTGATGCCTATCTATAATTCCAACTACTTAGGCAGCTGATCAGGGAGGAAAATCACACATTCAAATGTGTGCCCAGCCTGGGCAACTTGGCAAGACTGTCAATCTCAAATCAGAAAAAGGCAGGATGTAGCTCAATGGTAGAACACTTGCCTAGCATGTGCAAAGCCTCTGCATTCAGTAATCGGTATGGGAGGTGGGTGGAAGCAACATGACAGACAATACAGCAGTATTTGCAAGAGTATTCTTTTTTTTTTTTTTTTTTTTTTTTGCGGAACTGGGGTTCAAACTCACGAAAGGTCGTGAGTTTGCACTTGCCAGGCAGGCACTTGTGCCTCGGAGCTATCTCCCCAGCCCTTGCAAGAGTATTCTAAGTCAATACTTAGAACATTGTATTCTAAGAATGCCCAGTTTCTTACTGATTTTATGAGTTCTCTCACATTTTTCTAACATACCTTTTTTTCTCTTAAATAAACTAGTCAGTTTACATTGTCTGTAACCAATGTAACTAGGGCCAGGGAGATAGCTCAGAGGCACAAGAGCCTACCTGCCAAGTGCAAGTTCTAAATTCAATCCCTGGTGGGGGGGTACTATCTCAATCTAAAACACTATCTTGGCTACTGCATTATTTATAATATCCTTTCCAATTAACCCTTATTCTATACAAATAAAGGTACTTAATATCTGCTAGCAATTATCTAAGTTAACCAAATACCTGTTTAAACAATAAAGCATATTTAAGACTATAGTATAAAATAAACCCTACTTTGCTATGCAATATACATACATGCACGGCTATGTGTACAGACATGATGAATACACATGAACCCCCCAGTCTATATGCTTGGCCAGTGGGGGGCAGTGGGAGATGAAAAAACACATCACTATTCTCATTAAGCATTAGTGTTAACAACTGCTATCATAAAGCCACATATAAAGTATGGTTTTTGTTTTTATAGTCCTTAGAACTGAACCCAGGACCCTGCACATACTAAACCAAGTGTTCTACCACTAAATTATATCCTCAGCCATTTGGGGGAACTGGGACAATACTGGGGATTGAATCCAGAGCCTCGGCACTGAGCTACATCCCCAGACAAACAAGGTCTCACCAAGTTGCCCAAGCTGGGCTTGAACCTGTACATTCTAAATTGACAGACTGATAAAGAATCAGATGGCAACTGACAGCCATATAGTCTTTGTCACAACTACTCAACTCTCCTAGCCACAGACAAATACAAACAAGTTGATATTGCTATGTTCCAGTAAGACTTTACAAAAATAGGCACCAGGCCAGGGTTGGTACATAAAGCATGGTTGACAAACCCTGCCCTCTACCACCACTTCCCTCCTTACCAGATTGAGAAACCTAGTTACTATCCCAGAGTCCTACTTTGCCCCTTTTGTCCTTTTATTACATCTTCCATGTCTAGCCAATCACCAATTCTCATTTTTCTTCTTTTTTTTTTTACTTTTTTTTGGTGGTACCAGGGATAGAATTCAGGACCGCACAATTGCCAGGCAGCCACTTATGCCACTGAGCTATATCCCTGGCTCTCAATTCTCATTTTTCTATCCCTACTGTTTCTTTTTTGTGTATTTTCCCACCATAACCCTAAGTTTTATCATTACTTTAGCTAAACTATCTTTTTCCTCATCTTTTTTCATCTATCCATCCATCTATCCATCCCCAGTATGGAAACTGAACTTAACCTAGGCACTGAGCTATCCCAAGCCCTTATTATTATTTTGAGACAGGGTCTCCCCAGACTTGAACTTGTGATCTTCCTGCCTAGATGGGACTATCAGCATTAAACACTATGCATGGTTCCGCCAGTATATTCTTCACACTGCTCGAAGGCACTGTCATTGCTCCACTTATTCATAATTCTTCACTGACTTATCAATAACTATAGCCTGAAACTCAAACTTCTTTACATACATACAAGGCTTAGAGTAACTAGCACTTTCCATTAAGTTTCATCTCCCGCTGCATGCCATTTTCCTATAATGCATACTTTATGCTCACTGAACAATGAAAAATTCAAGTTCTCGTATCACATCACTGTATTCAACTCATTTTTGTGTAAAACCTGCTTATGATTTCAAGATGGTTCAGCGGTCTCAGGTGCCTGCTTAGGCAACTGCAGGGGCCCATGGTTCAATCCCCAGCACCACATGCTGCGCCAGCCTCACCCCCAGAGGAAGCTGAGCTGGCCATAATAAAAAAAAAATTGAAAAAAAAAAAAAAAAAGAACACCTGGAAACATAAAATGCTCAATTTTCACTCAAGAGTTAAGTAGTTAAGACTGCAAGAAGCCAGGCATGGTGGCGCACGCTTGTAATCCCAGCATTTGGGAGGCTGAGGCAGGAGGGAAGGCCCTGTCTCAAAAAAAAAAAAAAAAAAAAAAAAAAAAACCCTCCAAGAAGATGTATAAAGGGCCAGCAGGGGCCTGGGTTTGAATCCTGGTGTGCAGCACAGGCCCAGCCTAGCCTCCACGGTGTGCTGAGATAGCAATTAAGACTGGGCATGGTGGCGCAGGCCTGTAATCCCAGCACTTGGGAGGCTGAAAACAAAAGGATCACTAAGAGTCGATCTGTGTAATGAGACCCTGTAGACTGTACTAAACACATAAAAGGTGTTTTATGTGTTTAGTAATCCCTAAACACATAATAATCCCTACCTTCACTTACACTCTTACATAGAACCTCCTCATACTGCACTAGGAGTAGGTCCATGTCACCAACAGCACACAGCAGAAAGGATAGTGTGCTATTTCTGACATTCGGTTATTATAGATCATGCTTCCCCCTCACCCCTCAGTACTCACTCTCATGTGCTACCTTCATCCCAATTCTGTCAGATGCTGAACCAACATACCTACACAGAAGCCCAAGTGCTGACAATCTGAGAAGACCTCTCAAAATCCATGTGAGTATGCTTAGAAGTGGGTCTTCCTCAGTTCTCAGGTGACTGCAGTTTTGGGTGAGATCACCTTGAAGCAGAATAATACCCAGGTTAAAGCACACCTGGATTCCCATCCCTTAGAAACGGAGGGAAATACTCAGGTATTGTGGTTTATGTCTTAATGAGGCTGAGACAAGAAGATCACCCAGAGTCTGAGGCCACCATGGGCTACAGAATTCAAGGCCAGCCTGAATTACACAACAGGACCTTGTCTCAAAAAACCATCCAAACTCCCACTAACAAAAACTAATGGAAGGCAATAGTAAAATGACTGAATTGCCAAATATACAGTAAAAACAAACATTGAAAGCACCTCTAACTATACACTATGTTGGAAAGGTAAATACATCTGAAATGAATAACAGCTCTCAGCAAAAGAAACAAGGTACAAAAAAATAACCAAATGAAACTTTTGAACAGAACAATTATTTGAAATAAAAAAGTTCACAAGATGGGCTCAGCAAAGAATAAGCATGGCAGAAGAGGAAAGTGGCAGTGAACATGAAATTAAATCTATAGAAAATATTCAATGTTAGGGAGCTGGGGAGATGCCTCAGTAGAATAAGTGCTTGCCTGGCAAGCTCAAGGGCCAGAGTCCAAACACCGCCCCCACCACCAAAGAAAAGGACAGGTGTGGTGGTGCACGCCTGGAATCCCAGTACTTGGGAAGCTGAGGCAGGAGGATGGTGTGAGTTCAGACCAGCCTGGGCTACAACAGTGAGCTCAAGACCAGCCTGAACTGCATAGCGAGATCCTGTCTCAAAAAGACAATCAATCAATCAATCAATCCATCCATTCAATGTGACTAAGGAAGACAACATCTGAAAAACTTTGAAAAAAAAATGAACAGAGCCTTCTAGGGACTTGTAGGATAAACCAAAAAGTCTAACTCTCATATTTTTTAATTTCAGATGTTAGGATAAAAAGACTGTGGCTAAAACTTCCTGAACTTGACGAATGACTTAACTGTAGATAGGCTCAGCAAGTCATAATAAGAATAAAATCAGATAATACTACACCTACACATATCAGGCTGCTGAAAATAAAAGATAGAATTTTTAAAAATGGCTGAGGGTGGTGGTTCATGTCTGTAATCCCACCACTCTGGGAAACTTGGAAGATCATAAATTAAAGCCCAGCCTGAGCAACTCAGCCACTTCACAGGGCCCGTCCCAAGCACTAACCATAATGCCTCTCTCTAGAGGGTCTGCATTCTATTTTTGTGAATGTGTACTTTGAAAATTCTGCCTAATAAGTGTCTTTATCACTCTCAGTGATACATCTTTTCTTTTTGTAACAGAAGTCAGCAAGTGTACAATTTAGTCCTCAAAGCAGGGTGCATCAAGATTTTCTATCTCCTCTTTGGACCTTGGACAACATCTGGTGGAAAAATTTTAAAGAAAAAATGTCATGTTTATAAGGGAATATCCAGTCAAATACCTATGGATTTCTCATCAGAAATCAGAAGTTAGAAAATGGTGGAACATCTTCAAAGTGCTGAAAGCTAGCAACTGACCCAGAAATCTATATACTCTGAAATACTGCTCAGAAATGAAAGTAAAATTGTTTTCTTGTGTACAAATAAAGCATTCATCATCAAAAGATATTCTACAAAAGAAATGCTAAAGTAAATTCTTTATGCTGTAGAGAAGTGATACATGGATGAAGGCTATGAAACACAGATGGCAAAACTACATAACATCCTGAGTTTAATCCCTGGCACTGCAAAATAAATAAATAAATAAATAAATAAATAAACAGTCATGAATCTCAGCTGGGCATGGTGGCGCATGCCTGTAATCCCAGCACTGAGGCAGGATGGTTGGTGTGAGTTTGACACCAGCTTGGGCTACAAAAGTGAGCTCAACACCAGCCTGAACTGCATAGCGAGACCCTGTCTCAAAAAGACAATAATAGTAATAATAATAATAATAATAATAATAATAATAATAATAAATAATAGGGGCTGGGGAGATAGTTCAGCAGCATAAGTGCTTGCCTGGCAAGTGCAAGTGTCTGAGTTCAATCCCTGGTTCCACACACAAAAACTGTATTAATAATAATAATAATAATAATAATAATAATAATAATCAGGTCGGTGAGATGGTTCAGCGATCTAAAGCGCCTGCAGGGACAGAAGTTCGACCCCCAGTACCACATGCTGTGCCAGCCCCACCCCCAGGGCAGGCTGAGATGGCTATAATAATAATAAATAATAATAATAATAATAATAATAATAATAATAATACTAGAATGTCGATATTTCACCAAAATCTTGGGTTACTCAAAGTTTTTTTTTTTTTTTTTTTGCAGGACCAGGGTTCAAACTTATAACCTTGCATTTGCCAGGCAGGCACTTATGCCATGGAGCTATCTCCCCAGCCCCTCAAAGTTTACCTTTTGGAGTGAGTCGCGGATATAGTCTCAGTAGATAGTTTGGACTGGCTTTAAACTCACTATGTAGCCCAGGTTGTCTCAAACATGCAGCAACTCTCATGCTTCAGCTTCCTGAGGCCTGGGATTAGAAGCCTGCATCATCACTAGCAGCACACAATGGTTTTCTGACATAAGAATCAGAAAAAATATCAACATGCTTATGCAACAAAGGCCACCCTTTTGTTTTATAGTCCACAGCCTGAGTAGATGGGGGTAGGAATAGTGTAGGTGGTGGGCAACACCAATAAAGACCACTATAGCAGCAGACATACTGTTAAAGAGTTGTTTCCTTTGTCTCTCCATCAGCAGCCTGGTGGGCCAAGCTCCACTACTAAGGGAGAGCTTGCAAAGGTCACTCAGTAAGGGCTGTAAGGACCTATTTATCTTTGTTTTTGTCTCTCCATACCTCTTCCAGATTCCTCTTTTCTTTTTTTCTGTCTCTGACAGGATCTCACTATGAACACTATGCAGCTGCTTAGTGTGTGTGTGTGGGAGAGGGGATTCAAACCTACTATATACTACACAGTCCAGTCTAGATTCTAACTTCTGACTCTCTGGCCTTGTCAAGTGCTAGAATTATAGACCTAAATAACTATGCCCATTTTGAGATGTCATTACCATGATGATAATGATTATGGTGATTACTTTGGCAGCAACAGGAACTGAACCAATGACCTTCAATTTTTTTTTTTTTTAATCTTTGAGCAAAGACTTGTTATGTATTCCAGGGTTGTATTGACTTCATCATGTAGTCCAGTTAGGCCTCGAATTTATGGAGATCCTCCTGCCTAAATCCTCCAAGTGCTGGGATCACAGGCATTTAATTTTTTTCTTTTTTTAAATCTCTGGCCTGATACCAAAGTTATTCAGGCTGGGCTCAAACTTGCAATCCTCCTGGCTTCAGTCTTCCAGAGTGCTAAAATTACAGTCTTATATCACCATGTCCAATTTAGACATCAATGTCTTAACAAATGTATATTCTTTTCTTCCCCACATCACCTAGTAGCATACAAAAATTTTTAGTACAAAATTTCAAGAGTTTTGCTAGTATCTCTTTAAAATGTAGTGTTCTAAACTCTATCCAAAATCAAAAAAGCCCACTATAGCCCCTCTTCCCCACAAACTGACACTAAGAACTCTGGACAGAATAGGAAAAGCAATCCTGCAGCTGGCCCAGCCAGGTCCCTGGGGCACAATGATCAGGCCAGAGACCACAGACCTGATGTGGTGGGACATACCCCTAATCCTAGCACTGGGGAGGCTGAAAAGAGGATCACTATGACTCCAGGCTATGTAGTGAAACTGTACCAAATACATTTTTTAAAAATATAAAAAGAAACCATATAAAAGTATGCAATAGACAAATTAGGGAGGTGGCCAAAATGTGAAAAACAATTATTACAAGGGCCAGTTACATGATTTTATTTTTCTTATTCTGTTTTAGCTTTTCTTGAGAATAGAACAAACTGCAGCTATGCTATAGGTCAATGATGGTGAACCTTTTAGAGCTTTCAGTGATAAGGAATAGCCTGACCAGGCACATGTGGCATAGGTTGCCCACTGCTATAGGTATAGACAATGACTTCCAGAAAAACTCCTCAATTTCCTGACTTTCACAAAAGCCTCTAAAACCTAAAGAATATCAGTGAAGAACATTTTTTTCCACTTTATTTCCTGGCATTGCCCTTAGGCCAGATCCAGTAGCATGACACCAACAGTGACAAGGGTTGTCTCAGTTACTTTTCTCTCATTGCTGGGACAAATATCTGACATCCAAAATTGAGGAAGGAAAGGTTTATTGTGCTCACAGTTACTAGAGGTTTCAGTCCACATTCAGCTGGCTCCAAGGCAGATTTGCACATGGCAGAGGGCTATAATTCATGGCGGCAGAATAGCAACAATGGCAGCAGAACCAACAGAGGCAACAGAGAGAATCTGTTTCTGTCTCTCTTATGGTACATTCAAGCTCTCTGCCTCAGGCTCTCTGCCTCAGGCCCATCCATAATCCCAGCAGTATTCAAACCCATAATCTCATCCTTGGAGTGCCCACAATTTCAGTGGATCATGAGTTAATCTCAAATTCTGAAGACCCCACCCCATGATTACATGAAGCTTTGGTAGGACAACTAGACACAAACCGTAACAAAGGTGTTGTTATGAAACGAGAGAGAGAGAGAGAGAGAGAGAGAGAGACAGAGAGAGAGAGAGAGACAGAGAGAGAGAGACAGAGAGACAGAGAGACAGACAGAGAGACAGACAGAGAGAGAGAGAGAGAGAGAGAGAGAAATCTTTGACCAAGTGAACCAAGAAAAGAGGATACAGAATTGTAAAGAATAAAGAACAAACTCTTCAATACAATTTACCTCTCTTTTACCTAATGCTTTTCTGCAAGCCTGAGTCAAGATGTGCAACACTACTGATAGCTATAGCTCTGAGAGAGGTTTGTTTTCAGCCTAAACAAAAAGGAAAAGAGGTCCTTGGAAGTTGAGAGGAAACTGAGGGATCTTGCAGAAGATCCTTTAAAAATGAAGCAACACAAACCATGTTTACCTTCAAGCTGAATACCTGTGGAATAGAATGAAAACAGCACAACAATCTTCCACGGTCATTCATGCTTCTGTGCATGACACAAACATAGAAGTTTGTTCCCTTGTTGGGACTACTTTCTCATGAAGTCTGCATACCAAACAATCTTGCAAAAGAGGCGACATTATGCTATGCTTTGAATAATAAATTATTTATCATGTCTTCTTCAAGCAAGCACACATAGACTAAATTGTTCACTATTCTCCTTTACAAGGAGTATAATTTTAGATCCTTTACAAATGTTGAGAAAGCCAGCAAATTTGTAGGTTAACAAAATATTCAATCTAATAGCAGCACACTCCTGTAACCCTAGCACTCAGAAAGCTGAGGAAGAAGGATCACTTAAGAGTCTCAGGCCAGCCTGTGATACAAAATAAACTCAAGGCTGGTCTAAACTACATAGTTAGACCCTGTCTAAAACAACAATAAAAACAGAATAAAACATTGTGATACATAATAAATGGGGAGACAGGGAAGACAGCTCGACAGTCTAAGCACCTTCCTAGGCATGCATAAAGACCTGGGTTCAGGTCCCTCATTCAATCCCCGGCACATGCTGCGCCAGCCCTGCCTTGGGCGAACCAAGCCAGCCACAGGTTTTAGGCATGGTGGCACATACCTGTACTCCCAGCACTGGGGAGGCTAACAAAGGGCAATCACTACAAATCCAAAGTGCATAGTGAGACCCTGTACCAAATAAATAAATAAATAAATAATTAAAAATTAAACAAAAAAAAGCAACAGAAGTAAAAAACTAAAAAACAAAAAATTAACTGAACTTCAAGGACCTGTGAAACATCATTCAAAATCTGTAGATTCATGACATTACAGCTCTGGGCACAGTGGCACACCTGTAGTCCCAATACTCCAGAGGCTGATGCAGAAAGATTACTAAGTTCAAGACCAGCTGGACTGATTTGATGACGAAAATATGGACTGCAACCACTGTTAAATTTTTCTTGCTTTGAAATTCTGTACTATATGTACTCTTATTTGTTTCTTTTTTTATCTTTGTTTCTGCTATTTTTACTCCTTAAAATAAAATTAAATCTATATAAAAAGATATAACTAAGCCCCCAAGATCATCTGTAGAA
This sequence comes from Myocastor coypus, assembly GCA_004027025.1. NCBI lineage: Eukaryota > Metazoa > Chordata > Mammalia > Rodentia > Myocastoridae > Myocastor > Myocastor coypus. Next base: position 20,428 of record PVJA010011753.1, on the reverse strand, counting down.
TGCTATACAAAGTTTTTCTTTAAAAAAAAAAAAAAAAAAAAAAGACCAGTTTGGGCAACAAAATGAGTTCAAGTCAGCCTGAACTGTAGAGTGGGTCCCTGTCTCAAAAATACCAAAAAACAAAAGGCTGGAGGCTGGGCTTGGTAAGGCAGGCCTATAATGCCCATATTCAGGAGGCTGAGGCAAGAGGATTGACCAGCATGAAGTACAATGTGAATGCAAAGCCAGTCTGAAATGTATAGTAAGAGCCTGTCTCAAAAAGACCAAAAAATAAATAAAAATAAAAATAAAAAAATAAAAAGGTGGGAGGGGCTGAAAAGGAGACTAAAAAACCAAAAATTTTGAAGTCAGAAATTTAAGAGTCAGCCAAATAGCTCAGCAGATTAAAGTACCTGCTTAGGCAGATGCAGGGATCAGTTTGAAATCTGGCTTGCTATGCTGGGGCATGCTGAGACAGCACCTGAAATAGGGCCTGGTGGCACATGCTGTAATCCTGCCTATAATCCTGGCGCTTGGGAGACTGAACACAGGAGGATCACTAGAGTATATTTCATCTAGAGAAATGATTAGAATGTATACTATTTTCATCAGAAGTCACAGACACAAAGACAGTAGCACAAAATCTTTATAAAGTGCTGAAGGAAAAAATGGTCAATTTGGCATTACAAAATCTCAATTTCTTTGAAGAATGAAGCTAAAATAAAGATATTAAGAGTAATATAACGAGGGGTGGCCAAATAGCTCAGTGAATTAAAGCCCCTGCAAGCAGGCACAGGGGCCAGGGGTTGATCCCCCAGCCTGCCATGCTGGGGCACACTGCTGAGAAGGCAGCTGAGACTAGGCCTGTAATCCTGGCTCTTGGGGGCTGTAAAACAGGTGGATCACTGCAAGTCCAATCTAGTAGTGAGACCCTGAACACCCTGTAGACCCTTTCTTAAAATACAAAAAGTAAACAAAGAAACAAAAAAACAAACAATAATACAAGAATGTGCTGTCAGGAGGGGAGGAGGATAAGAAAACTAAAATGGAATGCTCACAAACATTAAATACAAAAGGAAGAAAGCAGGAAAAATCAGAAAACAATTAACAAAATGGTAGATTTAATCTAGTCACAGCAATTATTTCATGAAATGTAAAGAACCTAAATATACTAAATAGAAGAGATGACCAAAACGGATACAAAAATAAATACACAGAGCTGAGCATGGTGGTGCAAGTTTGAGACCACCTGGGCTACAAAAGTGAGCTCAAGGACCACCTGAACCGCATATCGAGATCCTGTCTCAAAAAGACAATAAATAAATAAATAAATATGCAGAGCCAGTAAGATAGCTTAGTGGTCTAAAGCCCCTGCTTAGGCAAGCTTAGGCAACCACAGGGACCATAGTTTGACCCCTGGCACCACATGCTGTGCCACCCCCAACCCCAGGGCAGGCTGAGCTGGCCATAACATAAATAAAGTATAAATAATAAATAAATATGCAATAATATGCTGCCTACCAAGAAACAAACAAAAAAATAAATAAATAAAATGACCCTACATCATAGAGCGCACTTTCCTGTAGGTTTGATTACCAGTAACAAAAATATTCCCTCAAATCCAAAAGAAACACAAAAATCAAAGCACCATTATTGTTGTCCATCTGCCTTTCTCTCTCCCTCTCTCTCTTTCTTTTTCTTATTTTTTGTTTGCAGTACCAGGGATCAAACTCATCAAACTCAAGACCTTGTGCTTGCCACACAGGTGCTTATGCTGCCAAGCTATCTCCATGATCCAAAACACCACTATTTTAAAGACACTGGTTAATTAAAACAATAGAAAATGTCATGCAAACAAAAGAAAGTTGGAGTGCTTTATGAACTTGAATAAACTTCACAATAAAAATGCTATCAGCAAAAGCATCAAATCACTAGAAAGACGTAACAAAACCAAACTATCTAGGTTATCAACAGTTTCAAAACACAAGGACAACTGATTTAAAGAGAAAAATGAGTAACTAAAAACTCACTAATTATACTTGGAGACTTCAATACCAGCTCCCCTTGGCCATATAGAAGAGCTAAGCAATAGGAAACAGACAGGAAATACTGTATCTGAAAATTAATTTCTTGTCTTTTTGAGACAGGCTCTCGCTATGCAGTTCAGGCTGGCTTTGAACTCACAATGATCCTCCTGCCTCTGCTTCCTGTGGTACTGGAACTACAGGCATGTGGTGTCCATCACACCCTGCTCTGAGAAAAACTTTAGATCATTTTGACTTAACATTCATTGGTAGGACACTCCAACAAGATTACCTGTTCTTTTAAAAAGTATGCACAGAATATTTACCATGATAAATTATATTTTGGACCATAAAACAAAATTTAATAAATTTATAATAACTGAAATAATAAAACATTTTCTAATAATCATCAAACCAAGCAAAAGCTCAGCAACAAAAAGTTACATGGAACTAGGTGTGGTGACACATTCTTGTAATACCAGCACACAGGAGGCTGAGGCAGGGGGGATCACTGAGGGCTTAAGGTGAGCTTGGGCTATAGAACTACCTCAGTCCCCTAAGTACTATCCTGGGAAATCAAAGACAATGACATAGACATTTATGTTTCTACATGTAACATAGATGAATAAATGCTACATGTGTAAGAAGCAAGACTCAAAAAAATTATACATTTGTGTGACATTCTGGAAGAGACAAAAAAAAAAACCACCTATAGACAGAAAATACAACAGTATTTAACAGATATGCTGCATGTGGAAGGAATTAACTATCAAGCACAACATGACTGCATTTTGGGGGATGGTGAAACTTTCTGTGACTCTGTCTTGACTGAGGTGGTAATGAAACTTTACTAAACTGAGGTAAGCTTTACATCAACAATAACAACCAAGGGCCTGGCAGGATGGCTTAGTGGTCTAAAGCGCCTGCTTAGGAAAGTTTAGGTGGCTGCAGGACCAAAGTTCGATCCCTGGCACCACATGCTGCACCAGCCCTGCCCTCAGGGCAGGCTGAGCCGGCCATCAAAATAAATAAACAAACAAACAAAAGTTCTGAAACAAGAAAAAAATTAAAAAAATCTTTAAAAAAAAAAACAATAACCAAAAAACTACCACTAGGGGATAAAAATACAATTGTTCAAATCCATAGTAAAGTGGATATTTGTAAATCCCCAAACAAAAGGTAAACATTCCTATCTCAAGCAACTTCATATACTAGTATGTTTACAGGCTCCAAAAAAAAAAAAAAAAGTAAAAATCCTTAAATTTGGGGATTTCAACAAAAAGTAGTCAACTAGTTATGCTTTTGCATATTTACAAAAAGTCAAGGGGAGGGGGGCAAAAGTTTAAAAAAAGGGCCGGGCAGATAGCTCAGCAGAATAAATGCCTGACTAGCAAGTGCAAGATCCTGAGTTCAATTCCCAGTACCGGGAAATAAATAAATAAAGAAAGAAAGAAAGAAAGAAAGAAAGAAAGAAAGAAAGAAAGAAAGAAAGAAAGAAAGTTAAAAAGTCAACGGGGGGGGGGGCAACCAGAGGAGGGGATACAGCTCAGTGGCAAAGAGTCTGCCTGCCAAGCACAGGGACAGGAGTTTGATTCCCTGTACCAAAATAAATAAATAAATAAATAAATAAACAAACAAGCCAAATACATACATTCTAAATTCCTAATAGGGGGCTTATATGATAGGAAATGCATTTTAAGCTCAGTGGCTTTTCACCTGGAAATTACAGTTGAAATGAGTAAGTGGTCAACCCATTTGAGACCTCCATTGCCTCTCAGAAGCCATTTTTGCTCCTCATTGCTTTGTCCTAATAAATTTTCCTGCTCTAAAAAAAATAAAGAAAAGCAATGAATAATTATTATGACATGACAATGTCAGAATGATTGTAGTCTTCATTTTCACTTTACCTGACTTTTTTGTTGTTTTTTTGAGACAGGGTCTCGCTATGTAGTTTCAGGCTGGCCTTGAGCTTGCTTTTGCTGCCCAGGGTGGTCTTGAACTCACACTGATGCTCCTGCATCAGTCTCCCAATTCCTGGGATTATAGGCATGTGCCATCATGCACTGTGCTCACCTGACTGTTAAATTTTAGTTTAGTAAAGAAACAGAGGACCGAGGAGATAGCTCCTGCCTGACAAGCACAGAATCCTCAGTTCAATCCCCAGTATTGAAGAAAGAAAGAAAAGAAAAAGAAACAGATACAAACATTTATTTGGTCAAATGACTTTTGACAAGACCATCATTTAAGGAAGAAATAACATTCTTTTAAAGAGTATTGAAGCAACTGTACTGTCACATGCAAAAGACTAAAACTGGATCCCCACCTAATATATAAAATGAGTAACTCCAGTTGGGCTTGTAGTGACACTCCTATAATACTAGAACTCAGGAAATGGAGGCAGGAGGATTGCCCTGAGTTTGAGGTTAACCTAAACTACATAGAGACCTTGTCTCAACTACCCTCTTCACAAAAAAACTTTAAATGAGTCAAACTCCAATGAAAGAACTAAAATTGTATAACTTTAGTTTGTTTTTGAAAAAAAAAAGGGGGGAGGCTAAGTAAGGTGGCTGGCGAGATGGTTCAGTGGTCTAAAGCACCTGCTTAGGAAAGCTTAGGTAACCCCAGGGACCGTGGTTCGATCCCTGGCACCACATGCCCCTAGGGCAGGCTGAGCTAACCATAATACACAAAAAAAGGGTAAGGGCCAAGGAGATAGTTCCATGGCACAAGTGCCTGTCTGGCAAGTGCATTGTCCTGAGTTCAAAACCTGATCCTGAAAAAAAAAAAAAAAAGTCAGAACTATTAGGGCTGGGGAGATAACTCAGTAGAATAAGTGCTTGCCTGGCAAGTGCAAGGGCCTGAGTTCAATCCCCAGTTTTGGATAAATAAATAAATAAATAAATAAAGGATAAATCTTGATGACAATATTGGATATAACACTGAAGCCAGGCCATGGTGGCACATGCCTGTAGTTCCACCACTTGCGAGGCTGAGGCAGGAGGACTGGTGCGAGTTCGAGACCAGCCTGGGCTACAAAAGTGACCTCAAGGCCAGCCTGAACTGCACAGTGAGACCCTGTCTCAAAAAAGACAAAAAAAAAAAAAAAGATTTAACACTGAAAGTATAAAAAAATAAGTGAACTTCATTAAATCCAAAAAGAGGCCAGACATAGTGGCACACACATGTAATCCCAGCATCTGGGAGATTGAGGCAGCAAGATCAGTATGAGAGACCAACCTCAGCTACAAAAGTGAGCTCAAGGCCAGTCTGAACTGCATAATAAGACTCTGTCTCAAAAAGAAAAAACAAAACAAAACAAAAAAAAATCCAAAAAGATTTGCATCAGGTGTGGAGGTGAACTCCTGGAATCTCAGCACTTTGGGAGGCCAACGTAGGACAATGGTAATTGCAAACCCTGGCCAAATTACCAAGTGAGATCCTGTCTCAAAATAAGAAATGGCCTAGGACGTATTCAGTGTAAAGGCCTTGTCAAATCGCTAGTTCTCTCAGAAGGGGAAAAAACGTGTTTCAAGCTGGCTGTAGAGGTACAAGCAGTTCAGTAGTTTCATGTGGGCACCTTTTTTTTGAGACTTTGTCTCAAAATTTAAATATTTAAGGAGACCTGGGGCCAAAGAAATGGTGCAGCAGTCTAAAGTACCTGGTCTAGGAAAGTTTAGGCATCCACAGGGACTGCTGCTTGATATCTGGCACCACATGCTGCACACGCCCCACCCCCAGGGCAGGCTGAGCCAGCAATAACACTAATAAATAACTGAGGTTTAAGACTTGGATGTGGTGCCTATAATCCCAGCACTGGGGAAGCACAGGTAGGAGGATCACCACCAGTTCAAGACTAGCCAGGGCTACACAGTGTGTTCAAGGCCAGCTTAAACTACATAGCAAAACCTTAGCTCAATAAAACAAAACAGATTTGGAAATGCAGTTCAGTGGGTAGAATGCTCCTGGATTTAATGCTGAGTACTTGGAAAACTATGCAAAACAAAAAAAACCTTGTATTAAGGCAATGAGGGGATTTGGCTCAGCAGAACACTTGCCTAGCAAGCTGGAAGTCCTGGGTTTGGTCCTTAGCACCAAAAACAAAAGCAAAAAAACCTTCTCCTAACACCTTACTACAGCCAGGTTGTACCTATTTTAGTCTAAGCATTCTGAAGAAAGATGATCAGAGATCCCTCAACTTGAAAATGGAATAAAGAACTGGCCGGGGACCAGCGAGATGGTTCAGCTGTCTAAAGCGCATGCTCAGGAAAGCTTAGGCAACCCCCAGGAACTGTGGTTTGATCCCTGGCACCACATGCTGTGCCAGCCCCACCCCCAGGGCAGGCTGAGCCAGCCATAAAAAAAAGAAAAAAAAAAAAAAATCATAGCTTTGGGGCTGGGGAGATAGCTCCGTGGCACAAGTGCCTGCCTGGCAAGTTCAAGGTCATGAGTTCCAATCCTGGTCCCACCCAAAAAAAAGTAACTTAAACAGTTGGCCAGGTGTGGTGGCATGTGTCTATAATTCCAGCACTTGGGAAGCTGAGGCAGCAAGATCAGTGCAAGTTCGAGACCAGCCTGCGCTATAAAAGTGAGCTCAAGGCCAGCCTGAACTGCATAGTAAGACCCTGTCTCAAAAAGACAAAAAAAAAAGCTTGATACATGCTACAACCTTTGATGAGATCAGGCACGTTCAGGTTAGGTTTGGCTGTAGACAAGCTACCACCTTTAAAAGCATCGTGCTCAGTGTGCAAGAGGGGAGTGGTTACAAGTAATCATATTTTATGTCATTCCATTCAAACAAAACCAAGAATAGGTAAATATACAGAATAAAACATTACTTCAGGGTGTGCTATTAGTACACACCTTATAAGCCCAGCACTCGAGGGAGAAGCAGTAGGATCCTTGCAAGTTCAAGACCAGTCTGGGCTATGAAATGAGCTTAAGGCCAGCCTGAACTGTATAGCAAAACTATATCTCAGAAAGACAAAAGGCAAAAAAAATTATTATTTATATTATTGTATCATATTTATAGTATTCATGTATTATATATATATATATATATATATATATATGTCACTGTTCATGACTAAGAACAGAAGGACTGATGAAACAGAGAAGAGGTGACATCTATATACATTAAGATTTCTAAATGTTCTAATCCCAAATCTTTCAAAACACTGCAAGTCAGTGAATGTACTAAAAATCATTAAACTGTACACATGAAAAAATGAGTAAATTGGGGCTAGCAAGATGATTCAGCAGTCTAAAGCACGTGCTTAGGAAAGCTCAGTTAACCGCAGGGACCGTGGTTCCATCCCCAGCACCACATGCTGCACCAGCCCCACCCCCAAGGCAGGCTGATCTGGCCATGACATTACAAAAAAAAAAAAAAAAATCAATACAAAATATAAATAAATAAATAATGAGTAAATTAAAAAGAAAACATAAAAAAATAAAAAATGAGTACATTGACAGGTGTAATGGTGCATGCCTGTAATCCCAGCACTTGGGAAGCTGAGTTAGGAGGAACATTATGAGTTCAAGACCAGCCCTGGATATAAAGTGAGTTCAAGGCCAACCTGAATCCCATAGTGAGACCCTGCCTCAAAAAAAAAAAGAAACAAACAAAAAATAAAAATGAGAAAATTGTCTCATATGTGGCTGGCTCAGCCCACTGTGGGGGCAGGGCTGGCATGACAACGTGGTGCTGGGGATGTAGTCTCTGTGTGCTTGCCTAAGAAGGCGCTTTAGACCACCGAACCATCTTGCCAGCCCACTTAATAAAGTTCTTTTCAAAGAAACAAGTACATAATACATTTCTACTTTTAACAAATTCTTTTTGCAAGGCACTGGAGAATAAACCTTTGCACATACTAGGCAAGCACTCTAGCAATCTTCCTAAATTGCCTCTAATTAGTGCTTTTCCTGTCTCGTCCTTATTAGCTGGAATTGCAAGTGTGTACCACGATGCCTAGCTCTGATTTTTAAAAAGTGGTATTTACTAGTCCATGTGAAAAGGTGCTTAAAAATTAAAGTTTAAGATTGCATTAGCTACAGAAAAAGCAATATTCATAGGAAATGTTAAAGCCTTACCTCTCAGGCACAAAAAAAAAGAATGTTCCACCAAATCCCTTTCCTTCTCATTCCCCTACCTTTTTTTTTTTTTTTTTTTTGAGAACTGAGGATTGAACTCTGGTTCTTGCATTTGCAGGCAAGTGCTTATTCTACTGAGCTGTCTCCCCAACCCCTCCTCTCCCTAACTCTAACCGTTATCTCTCACATTTTTTTAATGGTTTGTTTTACAGTCACAAGAGAAACATACGGTACAGGTTTATTTTAAACTATCTTATGTATGTATGTATGTATGTATGTATGTATTTATGGCCAGGCCAGCCCAGCCTATCCTGGGTTTGGGGCTGGCAGAGCATGTGGTGCCCAGAATCAAACCTCAGTCCTTGTGGTTGCCTGTTTGCCTAAGCAGGCACTCTAGACTGCTGAGCTCTCCCACTAGCCCAAGATTCTTTGCTTTTTTTTTTTTTTTTTCAGTACCAGCAATTGAACTCAGGAACCTGAGCTTGCCAGGCAGGTGCTTATTCAACTGAGCTATATCCTCAGCCCCAGTACAGGCTTAAATTACCTTTCGTTTTCTTAACCTTTGATTCAAAAAAGAATGAACTTAATAATAGATATAAAAAAATACATAGGCAGCCAGGGAGATAGCTCTGTGAGCTCAGTGGCACAAGTGCCTACCTGGCAAGTACAAGGTTGTGAGTTCAAACTCGGTCCCAAAAAAGAATGTGATTAAGCCGGGCGTGGTGGCTCACGCCTGTAATCCCAGCACTTGGGAGGCTGAGGCAGGAGGATCGTTGTGAGTTCGAGACCAGCCTGGGCTGCAAAAGTGAGCTCAAAGCCAGCCTGAACTGCACAGTGAGACCCTGTTTCAAAAAAAAAAAAAAAAAAAAGTGATTAAAAATATATAGGCAAATCCTAAAGTTCATTTAAGCCCAAGAGACCTAGAATAGCAAAGGCAAGGCAATTCTGGGTGACAAAGGCAAGGCAGGGGGTGTCACAGTTCTTTAAATTATTCTACAAAGCTACTATGACAAAAACTGCATGGTATCAGCAAAAGACAGATCCAAAGATCAGTAGAACAGATGATGCTGAAACAACTCCAGACGTATGCAGCTGCCTATCTTTGATAAAGGTATCAAATACCGTCAGTGAAAGAAAGATAGCCTTTTCAAATAAATGGTGCTGGAAAAATTGGCTTTGCACATACCAAAGATTAAAATTGAACCCATGTGTTTCATCATGCACTAAAGTCAAAATAGGGGACAGCGAGATAGCTCAGCAGTCTAAAGCATCTGCTTAGGCAAGCTTAGGCAAATACAGGGACTAAAGTTCGATCATTGGCACTGTATGCCATGCAAGCCCCACTCCCAGGGCAGGCTGAGCAAGCTATAACATAAATAAAAAAAATTTTAAAAAATACAGTCAAGTAGGGGCCAGGGAGATAGCTCAGTGGAGTAAGTGCTTGCCTGGCAAGCAAAGGTCCTGAGTTCAATCCTTGGCACTGGAAAAAAAAAATTAAAAGAAAGTTTGCCAGGTGTGGTGGTGCACGCCTGTGATCCCAGCACTTGGGAGGCTGAGGCAGGAAGATCAGTGCAAGTTTAAGACCAGCCTGGGCTACAAAAGCGAGCTCAAGGCCAGCCTGAACTGCATAGCGAGACCCTGTCTCAAAAAGACAAAAATTAATCAATCAATAAATAAATAGGGTAGTGTAAGAACTCAAAAGAAAAATAATAAATGAATGAATGAATGAATGAATGTTGGGAGGTACCAGGAATCAAACTCAGGATCTTGCATTTTCCACATCCTCAACCTCTATAATTTTTTTTTTTTTTAAGAGTGACTTAAACACAACATGCATTTGGAAGAGTTAAAAGCAAAATACAGGTTTATTGAAAGTGTTAATGTTTAATTATTTGACCAATCTTACATACCTATATCTATTAATCTAAACAGATTTGATGATGAAAATACGTAATACAACCATGGTTAAATTTTTGTTTTTGTTTTGAAATTCTGTACTATATGTACTCTTGCTTGTTACTCTTTTTCTATCTTTGTTTCTGCTATTTTTACTCATTAAAATAAAATTTTAAATATTCAAAAAAATCAAACAAAGAAAAAATAAAATCTAAATAAATAAGGGCTAGGGAAATAGCTCAGTAGACTAAGTGCTTGCCTGGCAAGTGCAGGGTCCTGAGTTCAATCTCCAGTATCACCATAAATAAATAAATAAATAAATAAATAATAAAATTAATATTAAAACAGAAACTTAAACCTGTCGGAAAACAGAATTAGTAGAACTCTGGAAACTGATATAAGTAAAGACTTCATGAATAAAATCCCAACTGCACAGGAACTACCTCCCACACAAAAAACAACTGAGATCTCACCTTATTAAAAGGCATTTGTATAAGAGAAACCATAAGAGTGAAGACACAACCCAGAAATGGGGGGAGGAGGGAGATATATATATTTGCCAGGTGTTCCTCAAAGGATCACCATTGAGAACATACAAAGAACTCAAAAAAAAAAAAAAAAAAAAAAAAACAAAAACAACCAAATCAAACCAAACCAAACCAAAACAAAACAAAAAAACAAACAAACAAAAAAGTATCAGGGCATTCAATTCAAAGACTCAATCCAAAAATGGGCATCTGAGATGAATACACACTTCTCAGATGAAATAGCAAAAATGGCAAATAAATGTTGATATCACTGGTCATTTGAGAGATAAAAATTTTATTTTTTTATTTTTTTATTTTTTTGTGGGACTAGGGTTTAAACTCACAACCTTACATTTGTCAGGCAGGCACTTGTGCCATGGAGCTACCTCCCTGCCCCCCAAGAGATAAAAATTTATAAAAACCTGAAATCCCATCCTAGAAATAATACCTATTAGTGTAGCTCAGCTATGTGCTGTTCCTATTTCATAAATGTTTGGAAAATAAATAAATAAATGCAATTTTGAACAAAAAAGAAAGAATACCTATTATCAAGAAATCAGAGCCAGGCACAGTGGCGCATACTGTAATCCCAGCACTTGAGAGGCTGAGGCAGGAGGATCAATTTGAGTTTGAGACCAGCCTGGGTTATAAAAGTGAGGTCAAGGCCAGCCTGAACTACATAGTGAGACCCTGTCTCAAAAAGAAAAAGAAAAAGAAATCAATCAATAAGCAAATGCTTGTGGGTCTACTGGGAAAAAGGAACCATTTGCCATTGTTGTTGGGAGTGTAGCCTAGTACAAGCACTATAGAAATCAGTGTGGAGATTCTTCAAAAAACTAACAGTGGAGGTTCCATTTAACCAAACTGTTCCCTTCTGAGTATCTACTCCAAAGAATTGAAGGTGTCATACCACAAGCACTTATACATGCTTATGTTTATAGCACCACTACAATCCTGATCAGTTTCTGGCAAAGTAAAATAAATCTGTCTCCAAATCCTGGGTATGGTTTCAGTGTTTGTGCTTGCCACTGCATTTGATGTGTCAGCCCAGAAGGCCAACCATGCTCACCTCTTTGGTCATGGCCCTTGTGGACAGACCAAGGGCCTCTCCAGGTTGTGAAGGGAAGGTATACCCTGGAAGTTTCTCAAGCCCCTCAGAGATCTGGAGAAGGATTTCTAGCTCCCTTGAGCAGTTCAAATCTAACCCCAAAGGGGGAAGGAGGAAATCTAATCTGGTTATCAGATAACAAAAGATTCCTGAGGGTACCCCAGTTAGTCTGTCCTCCTCATCTTTTTTTTTCTTTTTTTTTTTTATTTATTTTTTTCTTGTTTCAGAAACTTTGTTTGTTTATTCACTTATTTTTATGGCCAGCTCAGCCTGCCCTAAGAGCAGGGCTGGCACAGCATGTGGTGCCGGGGATCGAACTGTGGTCCCTGAAGCCGTCCAAGCTTTCCCAAGCAGGCGCTTTAGACCACTGAGCCATCCCACCGGGCCCTGTCCTCTTCATCTTGATTGAGCAGAAGGACAGCTTGATCAACTTGTTAGTCTGGATCACCCTCCAGGGAAGAGCTGCAACGTTTTAACCTGAGTACCTGTTTAATGAGTGGAATTGACAGTGTAAACAACAGGCGGCTCTGTCTATGTATCAAGACTGGGAAACACTAGTCATGGTGGCTGATTAGGCCCTTACCTGCATTCCCTGGAGATCAACACTGGGCACAATGGAAACTACATTCTCCTTAGCTAAATCAAGCCTGAGTCCTTGTGAAGGGTAACTCACAGTCCTGACTACAGGAATAGAGGTTTTATAGAGTTAAAAATGAAACCAAACTGCTGCCTGTGTTTCAAAGACGAAAGAAAGAAAGAAAGAAAGAAAGAAAGAAAGAAAGAAAGAAAGAAAGAAAGAAAGAAAGGAAGAAAGGCCCATTCTTCCTGAGAATTCCACCTTAGCACCATTACTGGTTGCCACTAAAACCTAGGGCTTCCTTCCCTAGACTTGTCTACTTCCAGCCAACCTGGATCTCTCCTCGTTCTTAGGCCTGAATGGGTAGGACAGACTAAGCGCTATCAAATTGGTCCTAAAAAGACAATGGTCATTACAAAAGTCAGGAGCAGGGGCTGGCAAGGTAGCTCAGTGGTCTAAAATGCCTGCTTAGGCAAGCTTAGGCAAGCATAGGGATCGAGATTCAATCCCTGGCACCACATATTGCCCACCCCCACCCCCAGGGCAGGCTGAGCCAGCCATAAAATAAATAAATAAATAAATAAATAAATAAATAAATAAAATAAAGTTTAAAGAAAAAGTCAGGAGTAAGCCTGTAACTTTTCTGATAAACAATGGAATGGAACTCTGCCTTTAGAAGTTCCTTCTTTCAGGCCAGTATGAAATGGCTCAGGGTTCTAAAGCGCTTGCTTAGGCAAGCTTAGGCAACCGTAGGGACCACTAGTTCAATCCGTTTCACCACATGCTGCACCAGTCCCACCCCCCCCCCCC
>PVJA010011752.1:0-53836 GCA_004027025.1 Myocastor coypus | reverse complement strand
TGTGGATTTAGAAAGGTTAATGTTTAGTTGTTTGATCAATCTTATATACCTATATGTATTAATCTAAACTGATCCGATGATGAAAATATGTAATATAACCATTGTTAAATTTAAAAAATAAAAGAATTGAAAAAAAAATAAACCATGTAATACAGAATAAGCATTCTTCAGGTCCGGCACAAGTTTGAGTGGGAGGAAGTAAACTGAAAGGAGTATAAGGACTAGACACACAGATCCTGGACAGGGCACTATTAATATGTCCTGGACTTTCAGATTGGCAAGAACATATTCTAGAGGACTGACATTTTCTCAAGAAACCTACTTCAAGCAGCCTTTGAATGTGGGGTTTAATCCATTTTCTAGCTTCAGTGGTCATTGGGTATTGTCTCAAGCAAACCGGCTTCATATATCTCACCAATTCCATTTTTTTACTGGCGGCACATGTATGGCCAGTCCTGTGGATTATCTTCTGCCCAAGCCTTTAGAAAACACTGAGCATGGCCCAGTTTGCAAGTGTGGTCACCAGCTAGGTAACTACTGACGAAGTTACATGGGCCTCTATCAAAAGTCTAATGGAGTGCCAAGATAGATAAGTGGACTAAATGCCTGATTAGACAAGTGCTGGGACTGGAGTTCGATCCCCGGCACCACATGCCATACTAGCCCCACGACCAGGCATGCTGAGTTGGCCACCATGACCAGGCATGGTGACACACACCTATAATCCCCCTACATTTGCAGTTAACATAGGTTTCCTGGTGCTAAGAGGCAGAGACCCATGATGACATAAAACTGAAACTTCCTCCGATTCCATCATAGACATTTTCTTCTTTTCCTCTCTAGCAGCTTTGGCCATTCTTGCTTGCAATGTCCTTTCTCTTTGCAAAAGGCACACTGGTCTGGATACACGGAAGCACACATGTTTGCCTTTTCTTCCCTTTTGATGGACTGCAACTAGTCCTTCCTATTGGCTACCAGTATCACTTTTCTTTTTTCCTGCCTATATTTTTATTCTATATCCTTTCTGTTACTACCTCTTCCAATAAGCCATTCCCAAAAGGTGGTAATCCGCATGGTCAGGTTAAGCCCCAGCAATGACCCTACTTCTGGTACCAAATTCTGTAATGACTGTTGAGCTCCAAAGGCCTTACATGGCTCTCCCCTTACAGCGCTTGTAGTGGTAGCTCCAATTTGCTCTCTTTTGCTTTTTGCTACCACCATGCAATGTTATACTGTGCCATGTTCTTCTGTCTTGGAGCCAGCTGAGTACTGATTGAAGCATCCAGTAACTGAAATAAATAAACTTTTCCTTCCTTCATTTTGAGAGTCATGTATTTATCTCAGTAATGAGAGAAGAGTAATTGGGACAGCAACACTTTCTGAGCAGCTTCTGTCAACTGAGACAAATTCATTCTTGTGAACCCTAACTTCTTCCACTTACATCATCTATCTTGGACCAACTGAGCAGCATATGCCATATTGTTCTAGGCAGCTGAGTTAGATAGAAATATCATGAGCACTCAGAAAAAGATAAGCCCTCAAAGGAACTAGTATGGAAGAAGAGATATCTTGTAACTATGGGAGATACAGACACCTCCACTATAGGCCAGACCTCAAGACAAAAGATTAAACATACCTCCCTAAGGATAAATATCAGGACTGGTATTCTAAATAGGTATCAATCATCTTGAAAAACCCAGGAAGAGTCATTAACCTAGTCCCCTCCAGGGAAAAGCCCTGCTCTCTATTCATGCCCACTTGCTGTATGACATGCTTTCCCATTTGATCTTGACTTAATCAATTTTACTTGAGTAATTGCACTTGTAATCTTGTTGGATGACCATAGTTTGTCCCACCTCATGCCCATCTAGTGAGTTCCCATGTTTCCTGCTTTGGACCTACCTCACTTTGTGGTTTTGCTCTATAAAAATCCCTAGAAAAGGTAAGTTCCTTGGCAATCCATTTGGGTCCCTTTTCTGTCCCTCTCTCAGACAGAAGCTTTCTTTCCTCAATAAATAAATTCTCTCTTAACCTCTGTTGTTCCTAAAATTCATTCTTTGGTTTTAGAGAACATGAACTCTTCCCAGGCATCTTTCAGGTTGGCAGTTTCTTTTGCAGCGCACACACACAGGGTTGGCCCTGCTGAAGTGGGTGAGAAGGGGTGAACAGCAGGTTTGGCAAGAAGAGCAAGATAAGGCAGCAGGGGTGTAACAGGTAGGTGACTCAAACTTGACCAGGAAACCCAGAAGCACACATCGTGAGCCAGTGAGGCATTTTCTGAACTTCACATAGCCAGAAATCTGTACAGGGAAACTAACGCAAATGCCCTCATATCCCATAACAATCTCCCATACTCTACTGGCTACATGAGGATAGAGCATTCCCTGCGGTAATGTGCCTGCCCTACCCTGAAAGAAGGCTATTCAGGTTCACAAAAAGTATGAAGCTTCCTCCTTAAAGTCATCAAAGTTCTTAATCATGCTGTGCTCAAAGCAATTAGCTACTATGTTTGCCTTTTCAACCTACATCAGAAGAAAGAAGCCAAAGCTAAGAACGTTTGAAACAATAACTGTAGTTGAGGTGATCTGCAGCAGCACAGCTGGGTCCGGATCCCTCTGAATTTCTACGTGAGTGATGTAGAGGGGTAGGAAAGGCAAGCATAGGACTGCCAGCAATCTTCCCATCCAGATTCAGGCATAATGAGAAAGCACAAGTATATTTGGGAATACACCAAATAAATGAACAAGCAAACGAATCCAGGGAACTATTAAGTTTCATCAAACATCAATTTAGAATGCTTTTAGCGCCAGGACTGCCCAAAATAAACTCAGATACAAACTCAGAGACTAAATTCAGACACAAGCGTGACCAAATTCTTGGCTACACCAAGGCCAAACGCTGCCACGTCTGGGAGCCCAGGCCCATCAAGTTGTCAAACTGGAAGAAGAACAAATTTTGAATTGGACCAAAAGGAGATAAGAAATCCAATTTTAGCCAGGCATGGTGGCACACGCCTATAATCCCAGAACTTTGGAGGCTGAGGCAGGAGGATTGGTGTGAGTTCGAGACCAGCCTGGGCTACAAAAGTGAGCTCCAGGCCATCCTGAATTGCATAGTGAGACCCTGTCTCAAAAAGACAAAAAAAAAAAAAAATCCAATTTTAAATCTTACCTAAGTCAGAGAGCAGAGCTTTGTTGTCCCACGTTGCAGCTGCATGTATTTTACTTCACAGTAACTTGCAGCAGCCAGCTGAAATCAGTCAGGCACCCTGCCACCCTTGAAGCTACCGACAAAACTCAGAGGCATGAGAGTCTCCCTTGGGGGTGCTAATCTCACTAGTACTCCTCCATATGCGGCAGCTAATGACAGCGAGGAAAGATATCTCCCCCCTCCCAAAAGACCAAGATCATGGAAACAAAGAAACTTTTATTGCAAACATTGGGCCAATGATGTCGTTTTTGGATCAGGATTTCCAAAGTTGTTGGTATCCCCTGAACTTTGCTTTGAGGTTATACACTTTTCAGGTTTCCACAGTAACCACATTATCTCATTTTAGAAATTTTATGAGAATATCACATAATTGCCACAAAAGTTACATTTCCCAGACGTTGCTGACCATTTCTCTGTCCTGGAACATTTTAGTTCAATGCTTACTCTATTCTCCAAGTTGTTCTATTTGTTCCTATTTTATAACCCCAGTTTTTCTTTATGTGGGTTTATGGCTATCTACATAGGAGGGAATGAGGGAATGAGTTTATCTATAGTGTAAGTGAACCTAAGTGACCCTTCTTTAAAATGGAGTCTCTTTTGACCCATCACTCCAAGTTCTTCTTGACTTGATGATCTGTGTTAAGAAATCTATTCTGTTCCTGATGGGTTTTCATTTATAGGTGATCTGTTTCTTTTCTCTAACCACTTTTAATATTCTGTTCTTGTGCTGAGTTTTGGGGATCTTGATTATTATATGTCTAGGTATACATTTATTTTGGTTATGCCTAACTGGAGTTCTATATGCCTTACTTATTGTATGTATGTTTCTTTTGCCATATTTGGAAAAATTTCTGCTATTATTTCTGTAAATAATCTTTTTTATGTTATTGTGATGAGTCCTGCTTCTTTGACACTTATGAATCCTGTCTTCAAGGTCTGAAAGTCTATCTTCAGTTGTGTTCAAGCCATTTTGTCACCTTTAGTGGAAATTATTTTCTGGAATACCTCTTTGAATCTGTATTATGAATTCTAAGCTTCCTCTACATTGTTATTTCAAATTTTGCATAGTTTCCTATGCTTCTTTACTTTTTTGAAAAATTTATGCTTCCTTAAATATGTAGAGAAATTCTCCCCTTTTTGTTTTCATTTCTTTTTTTTACCTAAGAGATTTCCTCTATAGCCTCCTGGAGCTGTTTTTTTACTTTAATTATTTTTATTTCAAACACAGACAAAAGGAGTGAAAAAGTTAAACAGACTATTAGTTAACTGTAAGACAACTTCAGAGCCCTAACTACATTTATGTAGGGCCTGCAAAAAAGTTGAAGAAAAAAGAAAAAAATGATAATACAATAAAGTTTTAAGTTTTTCCAAACTTGATGAAAATGCAAAACAGATTGATGTAGTCTAAGTTTGAAAGAGAAATAATTTAATGCAGGTGACATAATTTATACAAGTATTTTAGAATAGTCACCTAAAGAGTCAAATACAAAAGAATATAGAAAACCTTTCCAAGCCATAAATACTCAAACAATCTAGATGAGAGCCTGGTCCCGTAGAAAAGTTCTACATAAGTCCAGCTGAAGATCTAGAACCCATGACAATGCCCCCCACGACCTCACCTGGAGGCCTACAGCCCATAGCAATATCTCATGACAATCTGTTTTACAGATCTGTGCTGGGAAGGCTCCAACAATGGAATCTAGAAAGTCTGTACCAGCAGAATGAAGGATTTCTGCCAGCAGGTTAAGAGATCTTCACTGGAGCCAAGAAGTGATGCTCAAACAACTAGAGCTCACCCAAAAAGTACCACAGCTATTCTAGGCAACAGCAAAGTCCTGCTCTACTCTGAGGATAACAGCTCAGTTCATAGCAGTAAATACAGAATGTTAAACTCCTTCAGGAGATGAACAACACAGAGTCCTTCCCTTTGGAGCTAGGAAGCAATGCTCAACATAAAGGCCAGAGCTCCCCAAAGTGAGCTGCAGCCATTCTAAGGAACGCAAGGCTGGGGGATCCTCTGATCATGAGAACAGCTGCATTCATGTTGGAAAAGCCAACCTTTTTAGTTCCTCCAGGAAAAGCATCAGCACCACCTCTTCCTCTCTAGTTCTTTTTCAATTCTCAAGTGAGACTTTTTCCCTTCTCAGGTGAAGGTCACACTGGTTCACTTCAGCTGAGTGTTACAAGTTGATTACCCATTGTCAATCCACCACATTTATATAATCAAGAATGTCAGTGCTTCCTAAGCTCAAGAAACATGAAGAAAGTTATACCATGATGTGTCATAATCATTTTTCTTAAAACTGACAATGAAGAGAAAAATCACAAAAGCAGCCAAAGAAAGACATGATACATACAAAGAAACAAATAAAATAATGACAATGCATTTTTCATTGAGACAATGCAAGTACATTTATTGTGAATAAATCTCTTTAGATTAGTGAAATAGAAAAATACCTTTTGTTAGCATAAAATTCAGCACCTAGAATTCTATATTCCTGAAAACATCTTTGAAAGACAAATTTTAACCTAGGCAGAATGGTAAGCCTAGAATTCTATACCCCAAAAAGTATCTTTTAAAACCTAAGATGAAATAGAATTTGCCAAGCATTAAAAGCTAAAAGAGTTAATCACAAGCAACACCATAATCATGTTAACTCTTGTGGTAAAAGGAAAATCATAACAATATAGGAAAGGGCACATCATGAGGATAACACTGAAGGATAGATGTCACAGTCAAAAGCTACTACATAGCTAAAACTTACAGAAGTTGGCAGTAATAGGCAGAACTTTCCCTTCTGATATCAGAATTAGACAGAGATGCTCACTATCACGACTTCTGTTTCACATTTGAGTAGTTCATTATAGAAGGTAAGGAAAAGAGTAAATTTAACACAGACTAAAAGAGAAGTAAAACTTTTTATTATGAATAATGTGATTGTCTGCATGTAAAACCCAGTGAATACTACGGTGGTGGGTTGTCAACTGGTGTGTAAGTTACACACCAGTTGAACTGAATTTGTAGTGCTGGGAGTGGAGGACCCACCTGATGATTGTTTCCAGCAGCATAAGAGTGGAGATGAACAAATATAATGACTTCTCCAGAAGTGGAGAAGATGAATGAGGCTGGTAGGGTAGCTATTTGCAAATTTTTGGAAGCTTCTGGTTTTCTTGGATTATTCTGCTGGAGGACCTTGTCATGCTGACATTCCTGTTGAACTTGGATGTTCTTGGAGAAGGAACTCAGATCTCTATGATGCTAAGAATGCTATGCTTTGTTTTGGGGAAGCTCTGGTCTCACTTTGAGCATCACATGTTGGATTCAGAGGGAAAGATGATTCATAGTTGTCTCCTGGAGAAACTTATTGCATTGCCTTCTGGATGGGAACTCAGCCTTCCTCATTATCAGAGGAGCATAGGACCTCTCTCTTGCACAAGATGGCTGTGCTCCTTTGGAGGGAGTTCTGGTTCTTACCTGGAGCATTGCTTCCTAGTTGTGGTACAGATTTTCAGGCTGCTAGCAGAGATCATCCTGCTGGCATTAATTTCATGTAAATAATGTCTAGCTTATTCCACAGGATTTCTAGCTTCCACCACTGACTTTTGGACCTTCCTAGTGCAGATCCATGGCACAGACCTGCATGAGATATTGTGGTGGGCTCTAGGCCTCCAGGTGGACTCCTGAGAGGCATTGTTATGGTTTCTAGACCTTTAGCTGAACTTAAGCAGGACATTATTGTGGGATCCAGCCCTGAGCTGGATTCTTTGGTCTTTATCATGTTGATAGATTTCCTGTACTTTCTGTGTATATGATTCTTTGGTTTATTCATTAGAAAATAATTCTACAAGCTATGTGTGTTGTATTAAATTGTCTTTCCTTGCAAAACCTCAAACCATGACAACCATACACTGTAACTTACAAAAAAGAAAAAAAAAAAAAACCCTTACAATAACTAATAAATTTGGCAAGGTCAGGCCAGCCAAATAGCTCAGCAGATTAAAGTGCCTGCAAGCAGGTGCAGGAGCCTGGGGTTTGATCCCTGCGCCTGCCATGCCAGCCCACCCCCAGGGCATGCTGACTGGGTGTGGTGGTGTGCTCATGTAATCTTAGCTCCTGGGAGGCTGTAAACAGGCGAATAACTATGAGTCTGATCTAGTAGTGAGATCCTGAACACCCTTAGACCCTTCCCTAAAAAAAGAAAAAAAATTACCAAGGTCTTAGAGTACAAGGTAATGCTCATTTATTTATTTATTTATTTATTTATTTATTTATTTATTTATTTATTTTTGCATAAAGGTAACAAATATCTTGAAAATAACAGGTTAGTCTTATTCAGGTTGTTCTTTTCTACAAAGTTTTGCACTGTTACCCACATTTTACATATCTTCATAATCACACTGACATAAAGGATTTCTTCACCTTCTACTATTCCTCTTGGGCAGACAAACTTCATAACTTCTTGCTGTTGGGAGATAACCTAACAATCCCTTGCAGCAAGAGAAGGAACCATTGCTTTAGTTGTAATGATGCTACAATCAGTGTCACTTACTGCTTGTATTGCAAGACCTTTCTCCTTTATCAAGTTAAAATTTGTTAGACATGTTTGCTTGTCTTGCAGAACATTCATAGAAATTACTTGCAATCCAAGGCATTATTGTATTTTGATATTTTTAGATGTATCCATTAAAAATGTAATTCTTCCTTCAGAATTACACCAAAAACTTTTTTAAAAGGTGAAAGATTTATATGATCTGACAAGAATCTAGAGTATCAGAAACTTTTTTAGCACATGTGAAAGTAATTATGTTTCCCTCCTTATGTCTACTTGTTGATACTTTATGAGATAAGTTAATAAATTTTTGTAATATTAAAACTCCCTTGTAGCTGGGCGTGGTGGCTCATGCCTATAATCCCAACACTTGGGAGGCTGAGACAGGAGGATCGGTGCCAGTTCAAGACCAGCCTGGGCTACAAAAGTTAGCTGAAGGCCAGCCTGAACTGCATAGTGAGACCCTGTCTCAAAAAGGCAAAAAACAAACAAACAAACAAACAAACAAAACAAAACAAAACAAAACAAAAAAAAACTCCCTTGTAGATTACAATAAATTTCAGGTAGAAATGATACATTATTTTGGTGCCACTACATTTATTTAGGTGTTTTCTTCAATATTTATATGTAAATTTGGGGGTTATATTATTTAGATATTTTATTTCAGTGATTATTTCTCTCATCATTTCTCATTTTATTAATACATTTTTAAAATTTTTCTTGAGTAAATTAGGTAACATTGGGGACTGGGGAGATAGCTCAGGGGCACAAGTGTGTGCCTGACAAGTGAAAGATCCTGAATTATATCCCTGGTTACACACACACACACACACACACACACACACACAAATGGAAACATTTTATTGTTTTATTGAGTTTCTTTCCCAAAGTACCAGCTTCCAGTTTTTGTTTTCCAGCTTTTTAAATTCTCTTTCACCTTTATTGATTCCTCCTAATAGTTCTTATTCATTTTTGGGTTATTTCATAACTTCTTCAGGTTAATGTTAAATCATTTATTTTCAGTCTTTCACATCTACAGCGGGAAGCATTTAAGGCTATAATTTGCTTTCAGCATTGCTTCAGCAGTTTGTGGTTTTCTTGTAATTCTTAAGTTTTGCAATTTTAGTTTTGTATGTCCCCTTTGATACAAAAATTATTTATGTGAAATTAGTAATGCCAAGAGATATCAGCTCCATTCAGATTTTGCTCATTTCTAGTTGCATAGTGATGAGAGAAACATTCTAGTTCTGTAGAAGCATTTCTACTTTTTTGAATGTAGTGAGGTCCCTTTGGGGTCTTAGCATATCATTAATTACTGTGACTGTCCCGCAGGCATCTAAACAGCATGTGCACCGTTATTCAGTTACTGTCTTTTCGATCTGTCTTGACTTGAGAGAAATGAATGAAGTGCTCAGTTATTTTTAATTTTCCTCATCTCTTAATGTTTTTGAACAGAAATGTTTGTAACTTTTGTATCTTTGTTGTGAATTACCAGTGATATTAGAAAATTCTTTTTTTTTTTTGCTCATTTAGACTGAATTCCACCTTCTTTGATACTAGGCTATAACCTTTGTTTTGTTTTCCTATTTTCTTTTCTGTTTTTCCCTGTTACACCATTCTCCTATTTTGATGTGGAATACTTTATTTTAGGTTGCATCTCTTAATGATGATATAGAGTAAGTTCATAAACTAATTTAAAATCCCTTTATATTTAGGCTTGCATTTATTTATTTATTTATTTATTTATTTATTTATTGCAGTACTGGGGATTGCACTCAGGACCCTGAGTTTGCGAGGCAAGCACTCATTCTACTGAGCTATCTCCCCGGACCCCAGGCTTACTTTTACTTTTATTAAAAGGGCAAAAATATTTGATTTTCTTTCTGGTTTTTAATATACATATATAATTTGGTACAGGGTCTCACTATGCAGCTGGGATTCATAGTGATCCTCCTCTTTTCAACTCCTTTTGAGAGCCAATGGTGGTATTTACAGTTTGGGTATAAAGGCTTCAGAACAAGTAAACCTGGTATGGTGAAGTCTAGTTTGGGTCCAATTTTAAAATAAGAGAAAATGT
Organism: Myocastor coypus; assembly: GCA_004027025.1. Classification (NCBI taxonomy): domain Eukaryota; kingdom Metazoa; phylum Chordata; class Mammalia; order Rodentia; family Myocastoridae; genus Myocastor; species Myocastor coypus. Next base: position 43,999 of record PVJA010011752.1, on the reverse strand, counting down.
AGGAGCTCAAAGAGAAGCAGAGAGAAAATGAAGCCTCCCTTTGTCTTCCCTTCTATTTCATTCAGACCTTTAACAGATCAGGTGAGACCCACCCACACTGGGGAGGTAATCCGCTTTATCAGTATATTGATTCAACTGTTAATTTCATCTCCAAACTCTCCTGGACATACACAGAATCACGTCTTATAAGTGTTTGAACATCCTATAGCCTAGTCAAGTTGGCAAATAAAACTAACCATCACTAGGTTACCTCTTATCTGTTGGGCATACTTACACATCTCCTGAAGATTCACTTAATATTTGTAGAAAAGTAATAATAAGGTCAAATTTTTTCTATGACAATATAGCTAGACTTTGTGGATTCATTAGTACACTAACTCCTTCCTCAGCAGAGGAAGTAGAATTCTTTTTTTGTGTATGTGTCTGTGGGACCCGGGTTCAAACTCACAACCTTGCACTTGCCAGGCAGGCACTTGTGCCACAGAGCTATCTCCCTGGCCCCGGAAGTAGAATTCCTCAGGGATGTCTACTCTTCTCCTTTATGGTATATAATTCAAATGCCATGATGCTAAAGTAATAGTATATAAATACTATCGTATAAAGTCAATACTTTTTTAGATGGTGGGAGAGTGATAAGGAAGAAAACAAAGACATTTAGGAATGTATATGTGTGTATATGTGTTTCTGCACATGTGTGTGTATTTCTGTCTTATTTTGCTGTAAATATTTATTCCACACAAACAAAATAAGTTGTGTAGTACGTTTGCTATGTCAGTGACAGCCTTTATTTTTATAACTGCTCAGGTGGCATTAGCAGGTGTTTTGAACTGTATTTCTGTATTATTCTATTTATCTTGTATTGCCTTTGTCTGAAATAAGCACCTCAGCTAGATATGGCTCATTCCTGGAGAAATAATGTAAAACTTCATCCCAGAAGGTCTTAAGACATTGACATTGCCTTAATTACTATACCTTAATCATACACCAGAGTAATACTAGGAGGTGCCCTAAGAACTTTCCTGTGTGCCTTTTCTCTTCTGTCAGGCTGCTCAGTCACAGTCAGTCATCAACCAGCACAATCACTCCCATCTTTCTCTGTTGATTCAGAGAAAGCCTGAGGAGTCCAAGGTTGCAAGAGGCAGGCTTAACTTCCAGTTAAACTTAATCATTGTTGTATCTCTTGGTGTAACCATAACAATTAGGCAGTCAGAGCATAAAATTGTGGGGATGAGAAGAAAACGTTTGCCAGTGAGTCACTAGAAGTTAGAGTATGATACTAGGCCCATTTTTACCACTTGACCCCTGGACTCATGAATTTTGACTAAGGCAGAAAAAAGTATTATGTACCGGACATTTATTTAGAGACTAGACACTTTCCAGAGTAGATTCTCCCATACTGGCAAATTACTGCCACCTAGCTGGTACTGTAATTCAGTCTTCCAAAGATGATTCCATTGGTCTGTCAAACTGGCTGCTTTAGACTAGTGAGCAGCATGGTAGAATCAGTGAAGTCCATGAACACGTGGCTCCTCGTGCATTTCTTTGGCCATGAAGAGCGTTCCTTAGAGGGCAGCAATGTTATGCAGAACACCGTGATAGTGGATATGGCATTCTTTGAATCCGGGAAAATAAATCCATATCCAGACCAAATGCCCACTCCAGTAAAAATAAAACATTACCCCAGGATGGGAGAAATACAGTATCATCAACATGTCACTAGTAGCTGGCTGACTACCCTGAGGTGTCACCTCATACCGAGGACTCGGTGTTAGTCTCTGCTGCCTGATAACACATGGGGCACTCAGCAGGGCTTGAGCCAAGACAGCCTTTAAAAGTGAAAGTCAATATTTTAGGGCCCATGCTTAAACTCTGTCCCTGTCACCATGGTCATTTTGTTCAGAGTCTCGTTGGGCAATGACAGGGATAGCTTAGGAAAAAGGCTATCTGGGTCATTTGATCCCCTTTACTAAAATCTTTCTTTGAGAGGGTGACCCCAGCTGAGCACTCATATAGGGAACAAATGTCTTCAAAGTTGTTTGTTCACTGGTGTTTTCTTTTTCCCATTCAGAGAGTTCCATATATATATATATATATATATATATATATATTTCCTCACTGCCAGTTTTCTAATGATGTTCCTTTCAATTCTATGACTATCTAGCAAAGCCATAGCCTTAGACCATGATACGGAATATAATATCTGTTACGTATCTCACTCTTTCTTTCTTTCTTTCTTTCTTTCTGTCTGTCTGTCTTTCTTTCTTTCTTTCTGTCTGTCTGTCTGTCTGTCTTTCTTTCTTTCTGTCCCTGTGTGTGTGTCTGTCTCTGTCTCTGTCTCTCTGTCTCTGTCTGTCTGTCTGTCTGTCTGTCTCTCTCTCTGTGTTTTTGTCTTTGTATCTGCCTCTCTGTTTGTCTGTCTCTCTGTCTGTCTCACCGTCTCTGTCTCTCTGTGTCTCTCTGTCTCTGTCTCTCTCTCTCTCTCTCTCTCTCTCTCTCTCTCTCTCTCTCGGCATATGGTCAGTTTCATTACCCTATGCTCTATCCACTAGGAGGATTCCTGTTCACTATTGTACTTCCAGGTTCCATGCAAAGGTCCACAGTGCTGCAGCTGTTTAGTGTTGAATGACATCTGCATATTCTGCAGAGCCACATGAAGGCCCAAGTCTTCTTTTCTTCTGCCAGCTAATTCTAGAGGACTCCCCATGAGGCCTGAGATGCAGGCGGGACAAAAGTCAGCAATGTCACATAGATCTGTTAACTTTTTCCTGTATTTTACTTCCTGCATGTGATTCTACTTTTATTAAAACAATCTGTAATTTTATTCTTATCAGTACTTTTATAATTTTATATTCTCAGTTATTCCTATCTTTCCTTTTTGGCTCCAGGGATTGAACTCAGGGCCTTATGCTTCCTAGGCAGTTATTCATGTTGTAGAACAATCAGAGCCACAAAAACAATAGCAAGGCTGGATGAAATGGGCCACAGGGGCCTCAGATGTCTTACCTGTCTGAGCCCCAGACTGAGCATACACGGCATATTTATTGAGAAGCTTAGAAAGCATCAATCATTGACAAAGGACAAGGTATAAGAAGCCCTCTAAATCATGAGATCCTGCTCAGTCACATATCACAGTTATCTTAAAACTTTAAAGTACAGAAGATTTCCTCCTCTGCTCTCTTCAGACGAGTCAAAGAAAAAAAATAGGATTGCTCTGTCTGGACAGCTTGCCGCCAGGTGAACATCCTCTTCTTTGTTTTCCCTGAACTTTGTTCTCAGAGATCATGAATCATACAGCCTACTCATATCTTTCAAAACAAATTTTCCTTTGTACAAATGTTGACACAAATTGGAATTTCTCCCTATTCTCAACCTCATGTCTATCATCTAGCTTTAGAGCTGATGTTTGTGTTACAAAATTTTAATAAAATATTATTTAATATATCATTTAGAATTATATCCTTTTACCCCAGAAATACCATATTATGGATTCAGTGTATTTTCATCTCACTCTTTTCTCACTTCCAGATTTTCTGATGCCATAATTTCTGCCTTCTTAAGATGTATAGCGTTTATTTTCTTATAGGTCATTCAAAGCACAATTTTGAGTATTACTTACTCATGAATATGCATTTATATATATCAATCATCTATCATTGAACTTGTGAGAATAATTTGTAAACATTCAGGTATATATTTTCAGTAAGCAAAATTAAACAAAGATATCAGGAAATTATAAACTCAGTAAAATAAGGTTGAACTGAAATCCAATGACTAAAAGAAAGATGTATGAAAACATTTTTCTGGCAATAATCCTTTACATTTGGCCTTTCTTGTTCTCCTTCCAACATGAAAAAAAGTCCACCAAGAAATCAAAAAGCAGATATACAGTGTCATCATATCCATGTTAAATCCACATATGGTGTAGGAATATTTGAGACCTAGCCATACATAAGCAAAAGCAGATGTTTAGCTTCTTTTTTAGTACACAGTATCAATATTATTAACTCTGTTAGATGATATTAGAAGTATTTGGTTATGTCCATGCACAAATACCACTAAAAATAAACACAGTGGCCCAAAATTGTCATCTATTCCGCCTTGCAGATCTTAAGGACTCAAGAGACAGCCCTCATTTATTTGGTCTTGTTAGACATTAAGAGTCCGGTCACCTAGCTCTTGTTCCTCGGAACCCCTGCAGCTAGTTTGACCTATGGAGGTATGAACCGTGGGACTTTAAATCTGATTGAGTGCTAGTATTAGTCTTAATTTTTATTGGGTCTCTAACAAGTGGAGTATTAAAAATAGTCATGGGTTTAGTGTTACCTGTCTATATTGGTCTATCACATATAATACCTGTCATATTATCTTCTTTAGCTTTCAAAATGTGAATAATTATATCTTCCCAAAATTCCAAATCATTTGGACTAAATAAGTATTGCAAGAGTTTGAATATTGTAAAATGTACAAAATTAAATCAGTAGGAAGATGGCATTATTTAATTTTGAATGGTGGTAAGCAGAAGGGATGAGGTTCTACAAAACCACTTATATCAGCAAGAGAAACCAATGAAAGAACTTTTTCTTTTTGTCTTTTTGAGACAGGGTCTTGCTATGCAGTTCAGGCTGGCCTTGAGCTCACTTTTGTACTCTAGGCTGGTTTCGAACTCACTTTGATCGTCCTGCCTCAAGCTCCCAAGTGCTGGGATTACAGGTATGCACCAAGAGAATTTATGATATGATTGTAAGCACAAGGCTTCTCTTTATTCAGCTTATGACTGTGAAGTCCTACATGTCCACGTCCCTATTGATTATACAGCACAGTTAGCCAGAGTTTTTTGACATTTGGTCTAAATACCTGACCTAGAGTGAATATTAATGTCAACCATATTCTTGGATTTGCTTTTTTTTTTTAATAACATCAACACCAGCTGTGTCTGCCAAGATATTCAAAGTGGCCATATCTAAATGCTTTAAAACTTAGTAAATAGAGATTTTGAGGGGACCTAACAGACTATTACCAAATGACACATTTGATAAAGGACAAACTGTTGAAAAGATTTTTAAACAGTATGATGATTAAAAGCTTATGAATAGATTTTTTTCTTGATTCTGTGTTTTGATAGTTTAAATTTAATCAGTGTCTCTTTGAAATGTTAACTCTGATTTTCAAAAACACCTGGATTATTGTTGTTCAGACAGGTCTAACATCCAGGCAAATCTTTTCTATTGCGCTGAATTTTTATTTATTTTTTATTTTTTATTTTTTTATTGTTTAAATTTAACAATGGTTATATTACATATTTTCATCATCAGATCAGTTTAGATTAATACATGTAGGTATATAAGATTGATCAAACAATTTAACATTAACCTTTCTAAATCCACATTACTTTTTTTTTTTTCTTTTCCCCTTTCTTTTCTTTGAAAGTTGACATATTGCATATTGTCCTCACAGTCATTCTACAGAGTACAGTGTGTGGGCATGACCCACCTCCCTATTGATGTTGCTTAGGAAAAAAAAAAAAAAAAAAAAACAGAAAAGAATATTGGTCTCTGAATACCCACCTTATTTCTGGTAAAATGCCCTCTAGTGGATAACTCACTGTTTCCCTATGAAAATACTCAGAACCCATTCTTTAGAATCAGACTTACTGTGTACAAATATTAAATTGGACATTATGAATAGAAACTAAAAGTCTTTTAGAATCATTTTCTTCTACATTTCAGATAATTCATGGGGTAAGCACAGGAGGACAAAACATTTTTAGTTTCCAAGGCTTTTACGACCTATGTATCCAGTCCCCAGAAAATCCTCTTGAAGGTGACAAAGGCAATTTTGACTCAATATTACATCATCCATTTTTTAAATTATGTTATTAATAAAAGTATTTTTATGCCATCACATTTATTACAATGAGTTAATACAAGCACTTAGTATTTGGAGAATATTGTAACACTTTTGTCAAGTAAGTATGATTATTTCACTGATCAGTGAAATCGCAAGAAAATTACTGAGATCTACACAAAAAGCTCATGTTCTCAATTGTTATTCTCTCAAAGTCTTACATCTAAGCATGCTCTCTCTTTTATTAATTCTGGCTTTGTAATATTGTAGCATGGCAGAATTTCATTTCTTTAAAAAATTTAAGAACCATAAAGATTTAAGTAAATACATATGGACTGTGTGGACATTTGGAGAACAAATGTTGATTTCTAGATTATTTGTTGCTATTGAAGAATTCTTCTGATACAAATATCTACACACACACACACACACACACATACACACACACACCCCTCCATTGAAACTGGCCTAAGGTCGAAGTTGAACCCTCCCAACATTCCGTGGATGATGATATTTCACAAATATCTCTTTGACACACACACACGCATGTGAAACTCAATAATAACTAAAATGAAAAATGTACAAAAAGAACCACCTCAAAGTTGTGCTGATTCCAGTGGTTATTCATGGTCATTTCATCAAACCATACTCATTCCTCTCAGAAATGAAATTGATTCTTCAGGTGAAGAGAATTTTTAAAACCTGCACTTGAATATCAGCCCCCACAGGATCTGAGTATACACAATTTTCTCACATTTCATGCAGAGGTGGTATTTGTCTCTGAAGAAGGTTGTTATTTCTGATTATATTATTATATTAATATATATATATATATTATCTGTAATACATTATATTATATTGAGGGTGGCTTAAATTGCAAAATTAATGTGGGTTTTAATTACTCATTTAATTTGAAAGGAACATAAATTAGTGATAGGGTTGGGGAGATAGCTCAGTGATCTAAGTGCCTGCCTGGCAATGCAAAGACCTGAGTTCGATCCCCAGTACTGCATGCTGTGCTGGTCTCAGAACCAGGCATGGTGGTGCATGCCTGTAAACCCAGCACTGGGGAGGCTGAGACAGGAAGATCATTACAAGTGTGAAGTGCATAGCGAGATCTTGTAACAAACAAATAACTAAATAGAAAAAATAAATTAGTGATAAATATTTTATTCATTAAAATGTATAGAATTTATTCTTACATAAGATCTCTTTGGTTTGAAATAAAAATTTCCATAGGCATCTAATTCGATTTCATTTTCGATGAATTTTCAGTTCAGTTCAATATAGACATCTATTAAGGTTTTCTGGTCATGTAGGAACATATTGTTGTTGGCTAAAGCTAAGCATGTACAAAAGTGAGCTCAATAAGCTGTCTCAGGGCCAGGGACATAACTGAGAGGAACAGTACTCGCCTGGCAAGTTAAGGTCCTGAGTTCAATTCCTGGTACCAAAAGCAAAACTATGTCAGCTTTATGTCATATGATTTCTCTTTTGGAGTGATGTGAGAGGCATTTCTACTTCATTGGCATGTGTACATTAAATGTCAGGCTCAAATGCTTTTGTATGGATATGGAGATCTTAGGTTTCTCTAATGACTTAAATATTATTGTGTTTCAGTGAGTGCCTTCTATGGTATAATGTTCAACAGTATTTTTGGTCATCCATTTGAAAGAAAATCTATCTCACCTTCATATCTAGCTGGAAATATAGGGAGTTCTCTCATTTAAAAATAAGTTGGAATGTCAGAATTCCTGTACATTTTTAAAAGCCATATATAGTATTATTAAGTCTTAGGCAAGTGTCTTAGTTACTTTTCTCTCTTTGCTGGGACAAATACCCAACACTCAAAATGAAAGAAGGAAAGGTTTTATTAGCTCACAGTTGCTAGATGTTTCAGTCCATATTCAGCTGGCCCAAGGCTGAGTGGAACAGGACAGAAAGCATCCAATTCATGGCGGTGGAACAGCAACAATCATGACAGAGGCAACAGAACAACCAGGAGAGCAGAGAGCAACAGCACATGTCTGTCTCTCTGTCTCTCTTTTTAAATTACATCAGGCTCTCTGCCTTAGCCTATCCGCCTTAGGCTACACCCATAATCCCAGAAGTACTTAAGACACATAATCCCAGGGATCACGGATCAAGTCTCAAACTCTAGATCAGTACTACATCACATAATCCCAGTGAATCCTGGATCAAGTCTCAATCTGTAGAAGTCCCTGCCCCATGACTGCATGAGGCTTTGGAGGGACAACTAGACATAAACCATAACAGCAAGCATGTGACTATATATACCAAAAATATATAAGATCAGAGTTTTTGTTGCAGTTGTTAAAAGAGGATGGATGAAAATATTTAACCTGATAAATTACTGATTTATTCAATTTTCCCTGCTCTTATCAGTAGACCAAGAAGGATGGAGAATTAGGATGTAGAAATTGTAAGTATGAAAATCTCTGCCTGACTCATGCACCTGAGCACCTTTTGAAGATTCATTTGGTGCAATGCTACATAGAGCAACATAGGTCAGGGGATGTGCTCCATATTCATTGTACGTTTAAAAAACCTCACATTTCAATTCTGTCTTCTCTTAGATGATATCTTGCCTACACGATTAAAAAACAGCTATCAGATAAAAGTTCTATTTCAGTAGTTTTCAGTCAAGGAGCCAGACTATTCTTGTAAAGACCTTTCAGATAGTGTAGTCATGCAACCTGGGTCGAGATAACATCTGAAACTTGGGCCACTCATCTCTAAAAGGGACCTGCTCCTTCACAAGGTAGCCATGGGGATTAGATGGCATTGTACATCAACAGTACCTGGAGTGTAGCATGCGCTCACTGTACCCTTTAGTTCTTAGACAAATTTGAACAGTAGAAATTGTTTCTAGGCACAGAAGGGCTTTAGAAACCTTGCACCCCGTGGGCACTTATGAGAGTTCTCATTTCCACCACAAAGATCAACTCTGAGAGTTCATGAATGGCTCACCTTCATTCAGGGCTCCATGCTCTGCTGAGCTAGCATCCCTTTCACCAGCTCTCGATGTAGCATGTTAAATAATTGCTTCAAAGCTTTGCATGCTTCTTTTGTTTTATGAAAATCATATTGAGAGTTGGAATATCAATGGTTCTTTCTTGGATTTCCCTATAATTTGGTTTCTAATTTGTCCATGGCTTTTTTTTTTTTTTTTTTCCCAAATGAGTGCCTTGGCTCTACTATAAACTCTTTGGAAATAAAGAAGCAGAGGTCGTATCTGTACTGGATCTGTTAAATGAGCAGATTTTTAAATTCAATGCAAAAGGAATTCCTTTGTTTTCGCAGGACTTCATTCACAAAAGTAATTTTCCAAGAATCATTTATCGCATAGCATTATTTAATGCTAGAAATCTGATTTTGAAACAACAGAAATTTTCCTTTCAAATGACTGCATTTATAAATATAAAAAGATAAAATTTAAAAAGAACTACCCCCTTGAGCAATCCTTTCGAAACCTTCAGTAAGAAAGGGCTTGTTCTTTTGTTTTATAATGTTTTTGTTTGTGCACTTAATTAATAAGTAGGCTGTTGTTGAACTAGTCTCATTGTTTGCTTTATTTTACTTTGCCTTCATGGAATTATGACCTTAAATCAAAGTTATCATCAGATAAAAGTTTTATTTTTAACTAACTCGCAATGAAAGAACAAGTGCAAATTACAGTAGGCTGCAGCAGACTAAATTAAAAGTATGCTGGATTATTGACTCACTTGGAAATTTTTCTAAACTATATGATTTGCTTAAACAAAGCCATTAGCTCCCTGTTTTCAAAGTAAACAACCTCCACTTGTAAATTACACTGAGCAACTGTGTGTGATTACAAAGTAAGTATAAACAGAATTTTGATGTGTACTAACCAATGCAAGCTTTGGTTAATACATGATGCCGTTTCATTTGGTAGCTAGAAATTGATACCTGGCTGGAGTTATAAATATTGAAATAAACATCTTAATAGCAGAGCACGTTGAACATTAAATCTACTTAGGCTTTCAATGTAACTGAATCCTGTTTCACCCTCCAGATCAACAAAAAAATAGCAACTGCAGCACAGCAGCTACCTTCAGGAAGAAGCCAGAGTGTGGCACTTTGATGGTGGCAAGAGGTAGTTCCCGTGTAGTTCCTGCTTGGCCCTGGGAAATACAGGCCTGATATAATATCTCAGATGCATGTCAGTGATAAAAGAGGGGCTGTGGGCTGCATGAAAAAAAATTTATATCAAAAAAGAATTTATTTCAAAAACAGAATTGTTCTAGTGGGTGTTAGGCCCCTGGTTTCAGTCTTAACATCCTTTAGCCTATCCTCTTCTGCACCCTGCTCCTTCTCTTCCTCCTCCTCCTCCTTCTTCTCCTTCTCTTCCTCTTCTTCCTCCTGTTCTTCTTCTTCTTCTTCTTCTTCTTCTTCTTCTTCTTCTTCTTCTTCTTCTTCTTCTTCTTCTTCTTCTTCTTCTTCTTCTTCTTCTTCTTCTTTGTCTTCGTCTTCGTCTTCGTCTTCGTCGTCGTCATCGTCGTCGTCGTCTTCGTCCTCTTCCTTCTTCGTTTTCTTCCTCCTTCGTCTTCGTCCTCCTTCTCCTCTTCCTTCCCTCTGTCTCTGTCTCTCTGTCTCTCTATTTCTGTCTCTGTCTGTCTGTATGTCTCTATCTCTCTCTCTTTCTCTCTTCAAATAAAGATATTTTAAAACTATGTCTGGAATTTGTACTTACCACAGTACCCAGAGGGAGACTAGCTAAAGAGCTTAATTTATAGAATGCATGAGCCCAGGGCCAAGCACATTGAGGTACTCAATGATGGTAGCAGCTTTACTGTGGGGAAAAAGGCCAATGGAAGAAGGTCTTTAGAACTAGTATCACTTAGATTTTCCAGCTCATGTTTGAATTAGTTTTGCTAACCGAATTCTCAAGAGTAGTGAAATCTGCATGTTTGCCTGCATTTAACGACCAGGACTATCAAAAATGGTAGCTACTCACTTGCCTGCTTCAGTCTCTTAGTATTTGTTAACACTCCCACCCTGGGGCCTGCTGCTCCATCTGCTTTGCATAGCTCCATTTTCTACTGCCTCACTCCTCAGTCTGTCCTCTGTTCCCTCTGTACTGTCCTTGCCTGTGTCTATCGAATCCTCATCTTCCTTCTTATTTTCATAGTAGTTGTCACCGCCAATGCTGCTCCAGCTCAAAACTCAATCTTGGCTTTCATGACAGCCTTGGTCTCTCCTCCTCAGGCTCTTCTCAAGCTTCCTGTTCTTCATCTTGACCCTTAGATGCCTGAGCCCAGCTGCCTCCCCATTCTGCACTTCCTCTTAATTCTCTGTGCTTTTCCCATGGCTTCCATTGCCCACTAATAAATTATAAGCCTGGGTTTTTGGCAAAGACAATGTCAAGTTTTTATAGCCAATTTTTTAGGGAACGCCTGTACGTGTTCTATCAGAGCAACTCAAGCTTAGGAGATCCAGGAGGAATTCATGATCTTTTTCACACTTGCTCCTTCACCACTGTTTTGCTTAAGCCAACATTTTGTAGTTTTCACATTTGCCACGTAACATGTTGTGAATAAGCTCATTAAAAAACATATTGCCCTATCTTGTAATTGTCTTTTCTTATCTCTCTTCCTCATAGACTGTTATTATATTACCTAAATATTTAATATATTGCCTATCACAGAAAAAATAATTAAAATATCTTAGCATACAGGAATGCTACATAACATTCCAAGATAGAGGGTTGTGTTCTATTTAAATCAAGATACCATAGTACTCATTTGAAGCATGAAGGCACTCATCACTTTTTTTTGTTTGTTTGTTTGTTTGTTTTTTTGCTTTTTGAGACAGGGTCTCACTGTGCAGTTCAGGCTGGCTTTGAGCTCACTTTTGTACCCCAGGCTGGTCTTGAACTCACAACGATCCTCCTGCCTCAGCCTCCCAAGTGCTGGGATTACAGGGGTGCGCCACCACGCCCGGCTCATCACTTTAATAATTTAATTACTGATGAAGCTCTCTCGATAGGTCATGGATTTCCCTACATTTAGTGTGTTAGATGGTAAAAAGATTAGAAAATCTTTTTTTAGAAAACAGTATACATTTTCTTTAAGCTTAGTCTCTACTAAAATGCAATGAATGTAAGTTAATACATATATACACTCATCAACTGTCACTCCAAGTCACCCCTCATTCTACTTCATAGAACTAGACACTGTTTTCTGTCTGTACAAATCAGCTTTTTCCATTTGAGGATATCTTATGCATTGAATCAGATAATATGTTTTCCTTTATATTAGGCTTTCTTGGCTCATGCTTTCTCTTTCTGCAAGTCATCCATGTGGTTGCAGGTGCCAGCGGTTCATCTTATTGTCCCCCGAGTGGTGTTCTATTGTAGGGATGCAACACAACTTGTTATTTACCTGTGGACAGACATTTCCAAGTTTGAGCTGTTATGGATACAGCCACTAGGAATATTACTATGCAATTCCTTATGTAACCATAGGCTTTTCCTTTCTTTTGGATAGTAGCATAATAGAATTCCTGGGTCATATGGTAAGTATTTACTCAATGTTACAATTTTTGTAAAGTTTTTTCAAAGTGTTTGTGCAATTTTATATTCCTATTAAGCATGAGAATACCAGATGCCCTGCTTCCCTCCTATACTTGGTCAGTTTTTAAAATTTTAGTTTGTAGTGTTATTTCATTGAAATGTAATCTGAATTTTCACTATGCTTGATTATGTAGAAGATAACTTATTATTATGACACTTGATATTAATTGTTTATAATTAATTTGGTATTGTGTGAGGCATTACTTAATTAACAAGGTAAACATTAACTGCAGCATACTTCTTTGTAGTATGATTGCAGTATTTTAGCTTTGGAATTAAAAGTGAATTAAATATTACTACCACTTATAATACCTGTAACCCAGCATTGTTTTCTGGGTTTTAAAATAATAATCATTGATCTCTTGAGCTGGGCATGGTGGCACACGCCTGTAATCCCAGCACTTGGGAGGCTGAGGGAGGAGGATTGGTGTGAGTTTGAGACCAGCCTGGGCTACAAAAGTGAGCTCAAGGTCAGCCTGAGCTACACAACAAGACCCTGTCTCAAAAAGACAAAATAATAATAATAATAATAATAATAATAATAATAATAATAAATTAACACAGAACCTAGTAAAAGCAGCTCAAGAATAGTGAGAAATTATTAGGATGACAATTTTACCTGTACTCATACTTAAGATGCAAAGACATGAGCTGGCAAACTGTAACACCTGAGTGAAAACACAATGTGAATCCAGATAAAAATACTAAATACTGGGCTGAAGATGTAGCTCAATAGCATAAGCGTCCATGGTACTAAATGCTACTGATTTCTAAAAGTATGTTTCAGGAAATTATTTTCACAATTCATTGGAAAATTAATTATATACTTTTATAAAGATGACATAACAGGACTGGCGGTATAGCTCAGTGAACCAAGTGCTTGTTTAGACAAGCTCAGGGACCAGGGCTCAATTCCTGGCCCTGCCTGCTGCATGGGCCCCACTCTGGAGCATGCTGAGCCTGCGATGGAGTCTGGGCATCATGGCACCTGCCTGTAATTCCAGCAATTGGGAGGCAGGAAATAGAAGGATCACTATGAATCCGAGCTGTGTGGTGAGACCCTGTTAAAAAATAAAAAAGACAACATAGCAATTTTATAATGATTGAAGGGAATCCCAGTCAAATGCATTAGAAGCCAGGCATGGTGGCACACGCCTGTAATCCCAGCACTCGGGAGGCTGAAGCAGGAGGATCGGTGAGAGTTCGAGACCAGCCTGGGCTACAAAACTGAGCTCAAGGCCAGCCTGAACTGTACAGCGAAACCCTGTCTCTAAAAGACAAAAAAAAAAAAAAAAAAATGCATTAGAAAATTATTTGTGGGAAAAAAGTGCAACTCAAGAATTTCTGTGCATTTTGGGAATTCATGTTGACTAGACAGTATCTCTTGAGTGACAAGGACTTTGGTGCCTACAAAGGTCTCACAGCAGGCCTCTGTCACGCCCTTAGACAGTGCTGTTCTGGTCTTTAAAAAAGAGTAGCTTGGCCCATCATCAGGTTCCACAATTCTAAATTACTGTTTCTAAGCACAAAATTATGGTTGCCTTTTCATATTCACTTATTTGATTTTAAAGATTAAATGCATTCAAATATAAAATCACTTACAAAAATAAGTTTTTGTCTAGACCATCACTTCTGGAATGTAAACTTCACAAGAGCTAGTGTGCATCCTATCTGGTTCATAGCTGTACCTCTGACACCCGATATCCTAGTCAGGTGCAGAGACCACAGACATGTGCAGGTATTCAATAATGACCTGATGATCAATCAATAAATCAGTACCAGCAGCAATTAATGTCAAATAAATCTGTGATAAGAAAGAAACATGCTATATTAGAGGGACTGCCAGTTGTTAATGTAAGGGCCATAATAAGTGCCAAGGGGAATAATGATGATGCTCACTTAGTACTTCACTGTCAAGTTATAATTCACTCCCATATTTCACTGAACCCTCCTGACAACCTTCTGAGGTTAATAGTTTCATCATTCCCAATGTATGGCTAGCAAGGCTTAAAGCCTGGATAGTCTAAGCGCAAACGCTGTGTAATGACAGAGCTCACAGACAGATTCCAGACCACTGCAAAGGCTCTTGGAGGAATTTGAACTCTATCCTGTGAGTAATGTTGGGACATCAGAGATTTTGTGCAAGGAAGTGATATGAGCAGATTTGTGTGGATTTGTGGGTTAGAGGGATCATGAGTGGGTGGTAGAGAGAACAGGGAGGAAAGGACGAATGAGAAGTCAAGCAGCTTAGAGAAGAGGGAGTATCAAAAGGGGCACTACCAACAAGAATGGAGGCGGCAAACAAGAGGTCAGATGTAAAAGGTTCATTAGGAAGGAGATAAAACTTAGGCAAGAATGGCTTGTGGGTGCAAAAGAAGGGAGGACCTGGGGATGAGTCAGGGCATGAATGTGTGAGTCAGCTGTCTGGTATCTTCTATCCTTCACAGACTCCCTCTCCAGTATTTATCCTGGGACTCCCAAAGCCAAGTTCCTTGTGTCTACTGTTCTTGCACAACTTGGGAAGGCCTGAGACACAGTGGCCATCAGGGATGGCTGAGATCACGCTACATCATTCATGTGAAACCCTAGACATGGAAACAAATTAGGGACAAATGACTTCCTCCTTTCGCAGTCCTACTGTGTACACTTAATCACGTTGTCACCAAATTTCACCATCTCTACATTTCAAATCTTATTACCCTCCAGTGAAAATAAGGCCAAAATTCGGGTTTTGCTGTGTATGTACGTGAGTGTGTGTGTATGCATGTGTGTGTTTGTGTGTGTATGTGTATGCATGAGTGTTTGTGTCCATGTTGTTTATTTTATGTTCGAAGAATTTTATTAGTAAATTTTTCAAAATTGCATCATGGCGTTATGTGTTCCACCGGTTTATTGTTCCTCAAGAACTTAGTGTACATACTTCATATAGCAGACTTGGAAAAGGGGCTGAGTCTTTGCAAAGTCAGAGTTGTGGTGTGCTGAACCATGCACTACCGGGAACTCTGTGACAGGAGTCAGAGCGCGGCGCCACCTAGTAGCTGGCTCTTCACCACTCCTCACGGGGAGCACTGCCTTGCTATCCTGGAGCCTTCCTTACAAGGTACTCTGGAGCTTTGCTTGGCCCCACAGTTGCTTCAGGCTCCTATTGTTTGCTTTTTCTTCTTTACTGGCCCATAGTATTTGTATGTATTTATGAAGCATGGTACGATAATTGAATGCACATATGCAGTGTATGAGGATTAAGTCAGAATTACTAGTATTTTTATCACCTCAAACACGAAGCATTACTATATTGAGAAAATTGGGAACCTACTAGTTATTTTGTAAGATAACAAGTTATTGGAGCCTATGGTGATCTTACTATTCTTACCAGAACTAAATATTCCTATCTATCTATCTTGATGCCCTTTTTCTAATCTCTTCCTATTCCCTTGGCTTCTACTCTACCTAGTTTCCAGCAATAACTATTTTAGTTCTATAGAACTGATTTTTTTTTCCGTTTTGACAAATGAATGAGAACATGCAGTATTTGCTTTTCTGTGCCTTGCTTTATACAATTACAAGATTTAATCTTAATTGTGGCTGAATAATATCTCATTATATATAATTTATAATATATTATCAGTTCACCTATTTATAGACACCTTGGTCGATTCTATATCTTAGATATTATGAAAAGTGCTTCAATAAACATGAGTGAAATATCTCTTTGACACAATAACTTCATCTGCTCTGGTTATATGCTTCGAAGTGGTAAAACTGGGTAAAATGGTAAATCTAATTTTAATTTTCAAAGGAAACTCCATACTGTTTTCCATAGGGACTCTATGTACATTCCAGGAAACACTATCAAACAATTTTCCTTTCTCCAAATTGCCCAGGTTCTGAGCTATGAACCAAAGCAGTTTCTTACTAGCAAACTAGACTACACTACCACACATAATTTACAACACAAATCCTGGGCAAGAAGAACCTGAAATTGAGCTCTTCTCTAAGTTGTTTCATCTCTTCAGCCAATAAGATGACTGAAAGAAAATACCAATCATCAAATAACAGTTCCTAAGAAACTTCCCAGTCCAATGAAAGAGTGCATCTTCCTTAGTAGGGGAGATGCAGTGTCATAAGTGAATGTTTTGCACTCCACTGAATTTTTTTTTAAAAGTTGGTCTTAAAACTGTTAATGACAGAACACATGGCATAAATTATAGCATAAACACTGAACAACTCTGAAATTATAAGCATTGCTTAGTCAAAACTTTTCTCTTAATGATGCCCTGATGTCGCTGGCATAGCCCGGTGATTTCAGCCAGTATTATTTTACTTGAAAGGATGAATTGCTTTTCCCAAAAAAGTCTCTCTAAGAAAAGCTGTCTTCCTGGTCCACCTCATGAAACAGCTTGCTTCAAGGGCACGTGCCTTGCCTTGCCTTGCCTTGCCTTACCTGGGGCAAAGACCATGCAGTATGAGACGGAGGAGAGGGTTAGAGAGAAGAGACTTGGTCCTGACATACAAGTAGGCAGAAAGCTGACTTATGTGTGTGGGGACTGTGACTAAATCAAGACTGTCAGGGCTCTGAGCCAGCATGCTTGGAGCACAGTGCAGAGTTAGCAGTGGGCTCATAAAGTTGGCCCTCATTTTTTTATCTACAGAGTTCTCTAAAAGGGGGGCAGCAGAGAGGCATTTTGGTTTTTTGGTATGTATAATTTTATTTTATTTTGAAGAGTAAAAACAAAAGCAAGAGCAAACATCAGAAACAAAGAACAACAGGGTAACATACAACAGTACATATACTGTAGATTTTCAAAACAAGAATAGCTGATTCACAATAGTTGATGTATTATCTATTTTTATCATCAAATCTGTTGCTCAGATTAACAGATATAGGTATGTAACCGTGGGCATATAATTTAATATTACACTTGTTTTCAAGAAGTCTTAATTTTTTCTTCTCTCCTTTTTCTTTTATTACCTTTAAAAATATTTTAAAGAGAGTACAGTAATAATTGATGTGACACTGGAAATGATACACATTTAGAAGATCAGGATGACAGGTAGTTGAGCATGGTTTTTGTACTGCACATTGTTGTCCTCAAAGTACTTGCTTATTTCCAAACTATTAGCATACAGAAATAGTCAAGGTGAAAAGTCCACACATTAACTGCTATTTTCAAAAAACTGATGGAAATTCTTAGTACAACCCCCGCAACCACTCTGTATATATATGTGCATGTTTCTTCCCCTACCTTTTTTCTTATCTTTTCTCTTTCTCTCCTCTTCATTGTGTAATAAATTCCATTTCCTTCTGATTTTCTTGAATAAGGATAATATATACATCATCTCCACATGAATTATTTTATTTTGCAGTACCGGGGATTGAACTCAGAACCTTGTGCTTGCCAGGAAAGCACTTATTCTACTGAGCTATCTCCCTGGCCCTTATACATGAATTTTATTAAACCCATATTCTACATTAGGCATATAGTCCAATACTTTATATCTATATTATCTCTTTAAATCCTGACAATTGTTGAGATAGGTACTATTATTGCTTCATTACAATGGGACCTGGGGCTCAAGGAAATTACACTTTGTCCCAGGTCACATAAAGAAAATTGGAAGCCAGGATTCTAACCCAGGTCAGTCTGACTCAAAGCCCAAACAGTGAATTATAAACAGCTATGTCTGAGAGGGTGAATTAGATACATGTGTATGAAAATGCTTGGAAACAGAGAATGCTGTAGAAGTGCTAGTGAGGGTTAGGGGGTCTGTTCTTCAGAGCAGACGTATTCCACCTATTAACAACCGAATGTTAGATTTGACAGAAAGACACGTGCACTGTCACCTTCCATGTAACACGCAGACCCATGCTGCAGATGGAAGACAGGAGCTTTGCCCATCTTTTGTCATCATTTGAGAGCTTCTTCTGAGGTCATCTCTAACAGGTGTTCCCCTTTTCCTAAGTCTGATTTGGCTACGGCCTCTTCATCATAAGCATTTGTGTGTGTGTGTGTGTGTGTGTGTGTGTGTGTGTTGACCTCAGGTTACATTTTTGCTCTAGCATGTAAATAAAGCTATTACTCACATAGTCTGAGTGTCTGAAGGAAGTAGGCCCGATCTCTCTTCTGGGTGAAATCCTGATCCTGTGGCATATTTATTCCATATTCCCACTGCTGGAAAATGTGTCACTGACTATCCTTTAGTTATTGGAAAGGTAGCATCATATCTGTAAACCACAGTTCTCTGTGACACGACAAGAAGAATTTAAATGAATAGTAATACTGTTTATCTAACTCCAGAACAAAATTGTTCCTGACCAAAAATGGGGTAGATAACTTATCAGGCCAGAGTACCCCTCAAGTTTGGCACCACTGAAAGGCAATGCTTTGGTGTAGATGCTCCAGTAGTCTCTGAGTTTGTTCATATGATGGATTTCCCTGTGTTGGGCTCGTTTAATAAATGTTCATTAAGCTTATTCTCTGTGCCAGGTGCTGTGCTGTTTGGGGGGGATAAGTAGTGCCTGACCTAGTAATATTATCCCGGGAGTTAGGGAATATGCCACTAGAAAAGTCTGAAGACAATTCTAAGGAGATGCAGCAAAGGGGATCTGCAAATACATCTAAACCAGGAAAAGAAGGTGAAAGAGTATCATGTTTTTGTGTTAACCCAACAGCAGGCTTCCGCGAAGCCAGTGGTAAACAGTTTTTGTTCTTAATGTCTCACTCCTACTAGTGGACTGAAGTATGTCAAAAAGAATAGAGATATTTTAAATGACTATGAAACACTTTTCAAAGTGTTTTTAAACTGTAACATAATCAGATATTAGTATTTTAAAGCCCTTATATCTCTAGTTGTGACTGTTTTCCCAAGTACAAATATCTCAATAAGATGATAGAGGATAGATTCTCCTGTAGATTTATAGGGAAAGTTTCTTCAATGAAAATAATCTTAACATGTGAATTTCTTTTCTGTCCATGTCACATTTTCAGCAGTTTCCAGAACAGTAGTTTCGATAGTGTTTCAATGGTCTTGACTGTTGCTGTTCAGAACAATGACCCCTGAGAAGTAAAATGATGCTTATAAGTAATCATCAATAATCTATAATTCAGATATGTGACTTATCCCCCTCTTTCTACTTGAACTTAAAAGCCTTAAAAGCCTTCATGGAGGGAAAATATTTTTTCCCCTTTTAGATATGAGGACTGTGACCCAAAATTCTATCCAAACCAAATTCAGTGTGGAATTATAACCCCTACCTCTGAATAGAAATCATGGAGCCCCTTAGCCAGAGTGGCAATTGGCAGTTCTACCTTGCTCTCCAGCGACGCACACGGTGGGAAACCAACCAAGAAAAAGAACAGGGGAGGAATCAGGGAAAATGCTAAAACCATCTGCCTAGAGTTGCTTTTCCCATCCTGCTGGTGCAGCAGGGTCCTTCTTATTATCTGAAGTAGAGCTGAATCTTATTCCCATAGCTACATTTAAAAGAAGAAATAGTGCACCGTGTTTGTGTCAGTGGTTTTAGAGAGCCAGTGTGGTTTAATGGAGGGGACATCAGTTTCAGAGGTGGATGTTCAGAAAGCACAGTTCTATCCTGGCTCCAATATATATGCACTCCAATATTTAAACACTCTGAGTTCAAATCCTTTTTCTTCTTTGAGTATTAGAAGTATTACTGCAAATGGAGATACAGTGTGGCCCACTTAGCAGGTCATGTGGGATAAACACACCACAGTATCAGGATTTCACCCAGAGGAGAGATCAGGTCTAGTTCCTCTAGATCCTTGGAGAGGAGTATCAGTTCCTCACTGTCTTGAGGTATACATTATATCTGTCCCTTATTTCTTTCTCAGAGCAGTACACTATTATCACTCTTCTCTGATGGTGTGTGCCTACCACTGCTTCCTTTACGTGGTCCAGATAACACTAACAGCACTTCCTACTCAGAAAGTGCCCCAAAGACAAAGCTATTACTACCTAATTCCTGCCCATCGACTCCAAGAGCCTGGGTCCTCGTGGCTTGGCCCTAGGCCTACTGGATGCAAGCCCTTTGCCAACTGCCAACTTGTGGTCATGATTCTGTAGCTCTGGTTCAGAGTCCCAGTGATCACTGTGATTCTCCAACTGTAGCTGGGAATTGTCCTTTGAACTTCCCATTCTCTGGATGGCACAAGTTGATATAAACCTTTATACAAATATGTGACTTCGAGAGTTGGTCATAATGGGATTTGAGTAAAAACAAAGAGATAAAAGGAAACAAAGAAATTACCTAATACAACAGAATTCTATCTGAATAGAGATGTAGGTCCTCACAATTGTGCCACAACACTATCATTGTGGTTTGCTGTCCCATGAGGTGGCTGTCAGTATACTCTTTCACAGGGCTTGGTTCACAACTTAGCAGGCTTAACCGAAGTCAGTTATATGGGAAATGGCTTGGTTCCTCCTTATAGTATCCTCTGGTTCCTTCTTATTCTATGTCCTTCAGAATGCATTTATGCATAACACATTGGTGTAATCTTCAAAAGAAACTAACTTATATCCAGTGTAGGAGTAGGTACCAGTGGAAACTACCTCAGTATTTATTACTTGTGGATTATTTTCTATGTATTTTTCCATTTCTAAATTTTTCCCGAAGAACAATTTTTTTCTGCGGTAATAGAATATATTCCCCTTTAAATTTGTAAAGGGAGCTACACAAAATTCTCCAGACACATGTTTAAAATGTGTGGTCAAACTGGCATCTTTTCTTGGAAATGGCCAATAATGAAGAATTTTTAAGTTTGTCTGATGATACCTCAAAGAGATTTTTTTTAACTGGAACATTAGGGCCTCAAATATGAATTGTTCCCACATTTAGATCTGCACAGTAGACCTTTTAACTTTAAGCTGTTTTTGTTGTTAATGAAAAAAGTCATTTTTTATATATGAAGTCTGACTCTTTTTAGTGTTTTGACTCTAGAGGATTTAATTTAGAAAATTAACCTGTTGAATAAACTGTCCTTCCTGAGCACATTTAAAGAAAAATGGGTTTTTATAATATGCACTGTAAGATCAATTCATATTTCTCTAAAAAGTTGTCATAGTCAGTTAGTTTCATAGTCTTACCATGAGTACAAAATGTAAACTATAGCAAACTTAGTTTTTCAAACACTAAGAAGGGCCAGTGGTATAGCTCAGTGGACTAAGTGTTTGCTTAGGGAAGTACAGGGGCCAGGGTTCGATCCCTGGCACCACATGCCGTACTGGCCCAGTTCTCTGGCATGCTGAGCCGGTGATGGAGTCCAGGTGTGGTGGTGCGTGCCTGTAATCCCAGCACTTGGGAGGCAGAAAATAGGAGGATCACTAAATTGGAGCTGCGTAGTAGTGAGACCCTGCACACACACACACACACACACACACACACACACACACACACACACACAAAACCCCCAGAAAACAACAACAACAACAAAACCACTAACAAAGGAGTTTCCCTCAACCTGGAGTCCTCTGCTTTGTTATTCAAATATGTGAAACACTGTTGCACTCACCTGGAGCATGAGAAGATTAAGACAGCTAAATCACAGCTGAAGATTAAAAAGCAAAATAGTGAAGCACAAAAATTAAGGGGAGAGTAAATAATGAAGCCAGAAAATAGTGACATTCACCATGTCCACAAACCATCTTAGAGGAAGGAGTTGGGAAAAACTGGGTAGTCTATTTCACATATGAGAAAGGTCAAAATTGATTTGCTTAAGAGTCCACAAAGACTAAGGTGCAGTCTCTGGAGCCTGGTCCTTGTCACACATGAGCTAAGTTTCAAATACCTACACCAAATCAATGATGCTAGATGCTTCCTTGTTTTCTTTGTTCATATGAAAAACTGGAGAATAATTCCGGTTTTAAGAATAACTGATAATTCAAAAGTATTTTTATAAAACTTTAAACAGTACCTGAAATTTCTTTAGTGCTCAATAAATAGAAAAAAGTCCAGAAAATGTTAAGAACTAAGAACTAACAGGTGCGGGGTCCGGCAGGATGGCTCAGTGGTCTAGAGCGCCTGCTTAGGAAAGCTTAGGAGGCTGCAGGGACCGCAGTTCGATCCCCGGCACCACATGCTGTGCCAGCCCTGCCCTCAGGGCAGGCTGAGCCAGCCATAAAAACAAACAAACAAACAAAAGTTCTGAAACAAGAAAAAAAAAAAAAAAACTAACAGGTGCTTTTCTCATCTTTTTAAATGTTTTAAAAATAATGTTAACAATGTAGAGCTTCACTCCATAAAATTCACCTATTTAATGGGATTGGAAATCGCATCCAACTCAACTATTCCCCTTTTGGGTATTTTTCCAAAAAAAATGGAAATATCATATGCCAGTGTCATATGTGTACCCATGTTGATAGCAGTTTGAGTTGTCTTGGCTAGATCTCGGAAACAACATACATGCCCATCACCTCAGCACTGGATAAAAAGATGTGGTATTTTTATGTAATGGAATATGACTCAGCTATAAGTAAAGATAGATATGAAGCCCTTATAGGTAAATGAATGCAACTAGAGGCTAAACTAAGAAATGAAATAAATTAGACACACATGTACAGATTGGATTGTCTCCCTAGGGTAAGAACCCTGAAGGATACAGTGAAATGGAAACAAGCTGAACATAAGGAATAAACAATGGAGATGAGAGAAAGGAGAAAATACGGCAAGAAAAGAAAGGGGAAAATCATGCAGGCATATATATAGGAGATATGAGATGATTGCACTACTAATATCTATCAAGTTTTAATTTTTTAAAGAGTACAAATTAGAATTAAAACAAAAAATTATAAGTGATATAGAATTTCACTTAAAAAGTAATATGAATTTCACAGTATTTATTGTACCATGCTGATTTTGTCATGGTAGCTTTATAATATAATTTCAGGTCAGTTGGTCATATGTTGAAGTCCTGCACTACTCCCATTATTGCCCACTTTATTTTTCATGTCTTTTAAAATCTGTGTTATGGAGGAGGGTGCGCCTACATTGGGTGCATATATATTTGTAATCATTATATCTTCTTCTTGCAGTTTCACCTTAGCAAGTATGTAGCGGTCTTTACCTCTTTGGATGATTTTTGGTTTGAAGTCGATAATGTCAGCAACCAGGAAAAAAAGCAACTCCTGCTTTTTTCGTGTGATTTCCTGTGGCATGGAGGATTGTTTTCCACCCTTTGACGTTTAGGCTGTGAATTTTATTTTGAATTAAATGTTTCTTGTATGCATCATATTGTTGGATTTTTGTTTCTTAATGCACTCTGCTGGTCTGTTTCTTTTGATTGGTGAGTCGAGGCCATTTACAATGATGGTTATAGCTGATGCATATTAGCTTATCTTTAAGCTAATGTTATTTTCCTGCTGTAAGTTCCACATTTTTCCTTCTTTTAAATTACTTGCCCTGTTTGGTAGTTCCTTTCTGCTATTCTTGAAGCCCTGATCATGTCTCTCTCTTTCTAGAATATCTGTCAGTACTCTGTTGGATTGGTTTGGTGGTAATGAATTTCTTCAAAAATTTTGTAATGGAAGAATCTTATTTCCCCCTTCAATTTGATGAATAGTTTGACAGGATACATCAATCTGGGTTAGAAGTTGGAAGAATCTGAAATACTTTACTCTAAGATCTTCTTGATATGGTGTTGAGAAATCTGCTGTGATTCTGATGGGCTTTCCATTTTATGTGATCTGTTTCTTCTAATAGCTTTTAATATTCTATTTTTTTCTAAATTTCTAAGATCTTGATTAATATGTGCCTAAGTGTAGATTTATTGTGATTATGGCTGTATGATGTTCTATGTGTCTTCCTTGTCTACATGTCAGTTTCTTTTCTCATGTTTGGAAAATTTTCTGCTAGTACATCTGCAAATAGTCTTTTTGTGTCATTTGTGCTGCCTCCTGGTGCTTCACTGACACCTATTATTCTTATATTATTTTTCTTTGTATTGTCTTGTGCTGCTGAATTGTTATTTCCTGGTTCCTTGTTAGTTTTGATAGATTTTTTATTTTACATTCATTAGCTGCACCTCAGTCTTCGAGGTCTGAAAGTTCATCGTCATTTTCATAAAAGTGATTTTTCCAGTTTTCAATGGAGTTCTTCATTTCCTGTATAGCTGTTTTAATCTGTTTTATGCATTCTAATTCTTTGTTGTGTTGTTCTTTCAGTATTTCTGTCATTTTTTTTTGTTCTCTAATTTTCTATCTATGTTGTTTTTTGCTGTGTTGAGAAATTCTTTCATGATTTTTGTCCTTTATTTTGGACTCAAGAGATTATTTCTAATTTTATTTCTTCTATAGCCTGATGGACTTGTTTCTTTACTTCAATTCCTATCATTTCAGAGATCTCAAGTGTGTTATTTCCATGTTTTTTGGATATCTTTGCCTCCTGAATTTCTTCTGAGTGGGCTAGAAGATGTTTTTTAAGGATAAGTGAAAACATTTATTTGTTTATGTGTTATGGGCTAGAAGATTGAGATTGCATTTTGTTTCTGCATTTTGGCATTTTTGAAAGTCCTAGTAGTCATCACCCAGAGAGAGGCCCACAGGTCACCCAGAGTCTGTCAAAGTTTTTTTAAATGGCTCCAGGAAAGCTCTGTGCCTGCTGGCACTGAGCTCACAGACTGCAGCTCTTCTAAATCATGTGGGCCTCTCAGAGTACTCCTGAGTGCTTAAAAACTTGAGCCACAACTAGCAGAAACTCACCGCTTGAGCTCTGGGGCCTAAGGATAAATAGAGCTCACCAGAGTCCCACAGGCTACCCAGAGTCTTCCAAAGTTCTTAAATGATGTCAGGAAAGCTCCCTCCATCAGTTTTGTAAAGTAGCAGTTAATCCTTAAAATTTTAACTTTGACTGACTCTATATGCTAATACCTGTTATCTGAACAATCTGAAATACAAAAGCCATGGTTAAGTACCTGTCATCTTGTTCTTCTAAATGTCTCTGATTTCTAATGTCTTATCAATTATTATTATATTATCTTCAAAATAAATTTTAAAAACATAAGGAGTGAGAAAAAGTTAAACATTTCTTAAAGGGAAGAGTTAATGTTTAATTATATTAGGAATCTTTCATACCTGTATCTGGCAATCTTGGCAACAAATTTTATGATAACAGTATGTCATAGAACAACTATCATTCACTTTCTATTCTTACTCTAAAATTCTTTACCATTTGTATTGTTGCATGGTATATATTGTATGTTGCTTTGTTTCTGTTATTTGCTTTTGCTTTTATCTTTGTTTTCACTCTTTAAAATTTAAAAAAATGGGGGAAAACCCATAATCTTAAAGAAGATAAAATAAAATTTTCTGGCTGGACATGGTGGTGCATGCCTGTAATCTCAGCACTTGGAGGACTGAGGCAGGAGGATCAGTGTGAGTTCAAGACCAACCTGGGCTACAAAAGAGAGCTCAAGGCCAGCCTGAACTGCATAGCAAGACCCTGTCTCAAAAGGACAAAAAATGAAATAAAACTAAAAAAAATAAAAGTTTTGGGCCCGGCGGGATGGCTCAGTGGTCTAAAGCGCCTGCTTGGGAAAGCTTGGGTGGCTTCAGGGACCCCGGTTCGATCCCCGGCACCACATGCTGCGCCAGCCCTGCCATCGGGGCAGGCTGAGCCAGCCATAAAAATGAGTGAATAAACAAACAAAGGTTCAGAAACAAGAAATAAATAAATAAAATAAAAATTAAAAAAAAAAAAAAGTTTTGGTGTTAGTCTTTAAAAGTTCACCTATTTTATGTGCATAGTATTTTGGTAAATTTGTATTTTATGTAACTCTGTATACAGTTCTATGTAACTCTATATGCCATTTTAAAACATTTCTTCAGCACAAAATATTGCCCTATGTTCCGTTAAAGGTGGTCTCTGCATAGACGACTACTAGTCTGCTTCCTCTTTCTATATATATTTGCCTTTGAGAAACATCTTTTACAAATGCAATCATACAATAAACCAACATTTTCATCTAGATTTTCTTACTCAGCATGCTTGTGAGATTTGTTCAAGTTGTAGCAAGTGTTAGTTCCTTATTCCTTCTTTTATATATTTCGTACAGTGTCTATAAGGTCTCTACACAGATTGGACTCAAAGTGTTCCTCCAGTTTTCAATCCCCCAACCTCTGGTATTACAGGCATGTCACCACCATGTCATCTGAATTGCCATCTCAGCACACTTTGGGGGCAGAATCAAGCCCCAGTCCCTGCGTCTGCCTATGCAGGTGCTTTAATCCACTGAGCTGTCTGTCTGGCCCTCCTTATTCCTTTTTATCCACCACAGGGATACATTACATTTTCTTATTAATGCACTGGTTCACAGATACTTGCATTGTTTCCAGTTTTAACAAATAGTGTTTATATATACATCCATGCACATATTACTAGTGGATACACATCTCCATTCATGTTCCTAGGGAGAAATGCTGGGTTCTTTGTTAAGTTCATAAACTGCTAACCTGTTTCCAATCTTCTGCACTACTTTATATTTTTATCAGCTACATGAGTGTTCCAGTGTCTTGCACCATCATCTGTGCTTGGCATTCTTTGCTTATCTCATTCTAGTGGGTTGGTAGTGGCTTCACATCATGGTTTTAATTTACACCTCCCTAAGAAGAATGATGTATAGGTCGTCCTTTCGTGTGTTTCTAGCCAATCCATCCATCTTTGCTGGTTAACTATCTTTTCATACTTTTTCCAATTTTTTCTTTAGATTTTTTGTATTGTTATGTTGTAAGAATTCTTTATATATGCTAGAAATATACCATTTATCAGTGATATTATTTGCAAATATTTTGCAAACATAGTCTGTAGTTTAACTTTTTGTGCTTAGAAAGATGCTATTAAGAAAATGAGTAGCTTGGCATAAGTTTTATCAAATTTAATGAACAATCCTTTTTCCATCCTAATAACTTCAGTCCCAGCCAAGGTCACAAAGAATTTTTCATATTATTTCCTCTGGTTTTATAGTTCTAGCACTTAAATTCAGTTTCATGGCTTATTTTGAGTAAAGTTTGGTATATGGTTTCAAATAAGAAGTTAAAATTGTATTTTTTTGTGTGTAGATATCCAATTGTACCTGCATTATTCATTGAAAAACCAAATAATGACACTTTTGATTAAAACCAAATGATCATACATACACAAGTCATTTCAGCTAGTTCTCATCCGTATGGCTATCCTTACAAGTGCCTCAATTAGTTTACAGTGCCTTCATTTCCATCATTATACTGTAACTTGATTGTTATAGATTTAAAGTCTGTTTTTTTGATCAAATAGTAAAGAAGTATAAGTCTTCCAAATTTGTTCATTATTGTTTTTTCAAAACTAAAATTTGAAAGAAAAATTGTTGATAAATGTAGATCTTTTGCATTTTCATGTAAATTTGCAAAATTCACTAGTTAATTTCTATTAAAACAAATAACATTCATACAGAGATTGCTTTCATCTATTAGAAAAATTTGCAAAGAGTTATTGTCTTGATGATATGAAGCTTTAAAACTGGTGAATGTGGTTATTTATTTGTATATTTTTGAATTTCCACCAGCAATGTTTTATAATTTTTAGTATATAAAGTTACACTTATTTTGTTAAGTTTCTTTCTAATGGCAGCTGGCCCTCCAAGTCTGTGGGTTTTATTTCCATTGGCTCAATCAGTTGCAGGTCATTATTTCCTAAAAAAAAAAAAAAAAATGCAGCACAACTACTTCCACATTAATTATATTGTAGTAGACAGGATAGTCAACCCAGAGGTACTTAAAGTAGATGGAAAGATAGGCATAGATCATACTTAAATGCTGTTGCATTTATGTAAGAGACTTGAGCAGCCACAGATTTACATATTAATGGAGGAATTGAAGTCAATTTTCAATTGGTGTCAAGAGATAACAGTATTTTATATTATTTTATGCTATTATAAATAAAATCTTATTTTTCAATTATTCGTTGCCAGCATAGAAATTCAATTTACTTTTTTGTATGTTTATATTGTATTCGGTGAACTTATAAATTGTTAATTAATCCTAATGGGTTTTCTAATGAGTTCCTTGTTATTCTATGCATATAGCACCATGTTTCCTGCAAATAATGATAATTCTACTTTTCTCTTCCATTGTGGAGGCTTGATTATTCTTCCTTCTGTCACTCTCTACTACCTCTAGGATGATGTTGAAAATAAGCATTCATAGCTGACATATACATCTTGCTTCTATTACTAGGAATGAAGTATTCTATTTTTTAACATCAGCATGATATTGCTGTGTGTTTTATGATGTACTTATTAGACTGAATATATGTCTTTATATTGTTAGTTTTCAGAGAGTATTTTAATTATCAACAATGTAAGATTTTAAAAATGCTTTTCTGCATGTTCTGAAGTTAGCAATATTTGTCTTATTCTATCAGTGTGCATGGCACATTACATTAACTTCTTTTTATATGTAAAAACAACCTTGCATATCAGGGATCAATTTTATTTAGATATGGTATAATTTTATATGTTGCTGGATTTAATTTAACATGTGTTAGAGTTATATTCATAGGAAGCGAAGCATTGATCTGTAATTTACTTTTAGAGATTTATTTTCTAAGTTTAATATCAAACTAATACTAATCTTACAGAGTTAATTATGAAGTATTCTTTTTTTCTGTTTTTTGGGAAGTTTCAAAGGATTAGTTTTCTATATTTGGTAGAATTCTCCAATAAAAACACAAAGACCAAACTTTATTGTTATAATGTTTGTAATTGCTAGTTCAGTTTATTTGCTTTTTATCAGTCTATTTATGTTTTCCATTTTTCTTGAGTCAGTTTGGTTGTCTCTTTCTAAAACTTTTTACACTTCATCTTAATCATCTAATTTTTTGGCATGAAGTTACTCATTTCCACAAGGTCAGCAGTGAATGTCCCACCTTTCATCCTTGATTTTATTACCTTCAGTTTTCTCTCTTTTTTTCTTAATCAACTAAAACTTTATAAATACGTTGTTTTTCAAAGAACCAATTATTTGTTTCCTTGATTGTCTCTGTCTTGTTTTTGTTTTTATCTCATTCATTTCTACTCAAATCCCTTATAAATACTATTCCAGAGACGTTTCTTTTTTCTTTATTCTTATAATCTGCTATTCTGATTCATTCATCAGATTTTAAAATTCATAAATAGTAGCTCAAAGTGAATGAATGAGAATCTTAGTATATAATATTAGTCCTTTTACATGTATTTTAAGTCTTCCTCAAAGGATATTTTAAATCTATGATCCTCCAAATTATTCTCTTGCCAAGTGGCAGTTATACCATAGTGTTTTTCTGTAATATAATGTTTAAATGTAAGTTTCAGTGTCTTTACATCCAGTCCAATTATTCAGAATATATCCTCCAATCCTTTTCCACATGTAGCCTAAACACATCTTCTCTTACAGTTCTGTTTTGGAGAGGTCTTTTTTTTGGCAAGAGAGTAGTGGTGGTTGTGGTGGTGGTCCAGCACACACACAAAAAAGTGATCTACAACCCACAAAATGAAGAATCTTGAACTTCAGATCCCTTCTCTACCTCCTCTTGCATACATCAGAGCTGAAAAATAAAAAAAGAAGATTGTTTTGTCTCTCTGTATACAAACTTCTAGAGGAATACTGTATTTTCCTAGATCCTTGTCCATGGTAGCAAATGCTGAGTTGCTAATGAAGTCAGTATTTATCTAAGTCTTCTGCTTGATGTAGAAGAAGGCAGAAAATAACTAGGGGCTGTTTAAAGTATACTTGACAACTCGCACCAGAAGTGTGGCAAGATGTGGTAACATGTATGGTCTGCAGTACGCAAGTACAGTTTTTTTTTTTTTTTCAGAAAATTCTCCAAATGGCCAAAAATTTTCCAAGGAAAACATCAAAGGAAAGAGCTCAACCAAGACTTCTTAGGAAAGTTTCAAAATCACAGAGCTAAATTGCTCTCTGGAAAAATGGCTCCTTGTAAATTGAAAACTTTAGCCAAACCAGTTAGATGCCTTATGACCAGTTAGTCTCACTTCTCTTCCTTTTTTTTTTTAATCTCAAGGAGAATTTTTAATCATTTTAATGTCTTTAACAATTTTACCAATGAATCAAAAATAGCTGTTATAACCTGCCTAAGCCAATCATAATGAAAGTGCAAAATCTGCATGCTGCTAGTAGGTTATAGAAAACAACTTTTATACCTTGAAAAGGGTTTCTAGAATTAATGTAGCATGAATCTATAGGTGCCTGAGAGACTTAGTTGTCTGCTTAGTGTGTGAGTTGCTGGGTTTCTGCTCAACTTCTTAATTTATTTTCCATGTCATATCTGCCTCATTCTTCTCCGGTCTCAACCTTTGGGAATTGGGTCAATATCCTTGCTTCAGCATGGATAGGCTAGGAGGTTCCTTACATCCTGTTACCCATCTGATAATGTGCCTCATCTCTGCCTAGGTGGCTCTGAAATATAGTAACTGGCCTAAATAAGACAAATAGTGTTCCTTGTGATGTGGATTGGAACACACACACTCTCTCCTAATAACCACTGGTTACCCCCATCTCCCCAGGAGCCTTCATTTTGGCATGGAACCTCTTACCAAGGCCACACAGAATGTGACTACATCCAGAGAGAGTGCTTAGGATCAGTAAAGCAGAGGTCTGCAGGCTTTTTAGGGAGAATGTGCTGATTTGGGGGGAAAGTCAATGGGATTAGCAGTCCTTGTTTTTCTCTTTCAGGTTGTAAAATAAAATTGGAGAAATCCTTTAAGCAGTAATGGAAAGCATAAGCTTTGTGTTCAGAGGTAGTACTGTATCTAATCACCATACAGATAAGAAATCCAACTTAGGATCCAGCGTTCTACTGTGTAACATTAGGCTTCAACAGTAGCTACACATGTGTAACCAAGCTAGGCCCTGGCCCAGCAAACAAATCCCAGAATGTAATCAGGGAGGTAGAATTTGCTGGAAGTAGAAGCTGGAAGGAATTAATGACAAGTCACAAGCAAACAGGGTTAATGCCAAGAAGAATGGAATCTAGCATAAGAACAGAGCACCAGGCGGCAGAATGCCCACCCTTCCTGCTGTTCTTCAACCTTGTCCCACACAATGCTTAACTTGTGGAAGCCTGGCATGTGATAGAATCCTTCAGCAGCTTTCAGAATGAAAGAGGCATGGCTTTAATCTGAAGCAAAATATCCAAGACAGCTATTGTAAAAGGCAAGCACTTGAGAAAATTTTGTGGTGAATTTTCCAAAGAGGAATTTGTGTCTGTGTGTGTCTCTTAATGAACGTGTCTGCTTCTTTCTTGAGTGCTAACCAAGTGAACATCTGCACGACAGAAGACTGAACAAGAGGCCTGGTGCAAGCTGTCAGGGGAATGCTGTAAATTGAAAGTGTTTTTGTCCCTTTCAAAAATACACCTGTATTAACAAAGGGTTCATTTCAGAGGAAGAGACTCAGCTTGCTGCTAACAGCTCCCTTCCATTGAAGATAACCTTGGAACTTCCCCAAAGCTATTCCCCACCAATCCCTGTTATGGTGTTCCAGGTAGGGTCGTGTTCTGCATGCCATAGTTAGTGGCTGTACCTCTGCCAGTTTGTGAACTACTGGGCACACTGTCATTGTTTCTAATCACAAGCAGGCGTATGAGCAGGCATATTACCTCTCCATGTTCACCTCTTTAAACTACTTGATGAAGATCTCACCGAGGTAAATGGTGAGCAAATGCACTTTATAAACCTGTCACATAGCACACAGAGATGGACAGTGTCTTGTGGAACTAGACTAGACTAGACTAGACTGGACTGGACTGGACTGGACTAGACTGGACTAGACTAGACTGGACTAGACTATACATCCTATACTATACCCCATTAAGAATGGGAAATACATCAGTAGAATAAGTGCTTGCCTGGCAAGTGAAAGGTCCTCAGTTCAATCCCCTGTACCAGGAAAAAAAAAAAAAAAAAAAGAATTAGAAAGGATCTGGCAGATTATACAATCCAGCCCTCACCACAGAAGCTCCTCAGGCAGAATACTTCTAGTTTAAGTAAGTAGTGAAAATGTGCTTCTTGAAATTAGGTGTGCTCCAAGTTAGCTATATATATTTGAAGAAAAATGTAAATTTCTTCTTTTCATTGGAAGGTTACCAAGCTGCAAGTTTCCTACTGGATGTGCTCTTTTTCTTTCTTTTTCACTGAGAAATATCCCATAGTCAGTGTGTATGGGTGATCTTCCTAATTAATTTGGAAACTGTAGTACATCAACTGCACTAATGGTCTCCCCAGATATCTCCTCAAATAATTGGTCAACTGGTATATGGAAAATTCTCCAATTTAATTTACTATTCATAGGACAGATCCTAATTTATTTAGATACTTCTAAAAAGGTAGGCTCTTGAATAGTTCATGAAGGCCTATCTGCCAACTGGCTGATCTTAAAATAAATCTCACATGTCTGAACTTGAGTTTCTTCATGTACAAATCAAGGATGCATGACTCCTTTAGTGCTACCCAGCTACTTTTGAGGGTAAGAGAAAACTGAGCAGTCCCTGAGCTTGCGATTAACCTGCTGCAACTCTGCATTGTCTTTTATTTCTTTAAGATGCAGACAGATCTGCACTGTCTTCTGCTCCATGTTCACATATTGCATAGCAAAAGAACTTTTGTCCTAGTCTTCCAGTCAACTTAAAACTCAAGCATATGACACCTGTTCATTTAGCGGTTTTATGCACCCCTGGTAAGGAACAACATTCCCCCATTTGAGCTGCAAGAGCATCATCCTGAGACCTAATACCATCTATATCCACGTATAGTAACCCAGTTAATATAATTTCAAATGGGGAGTATATTTGGAAGGACCAGAGCCAGGCTCTGGTCTTAGAGTAGGGTGTGACCTGTCACCATCATCAGGAAGCTCATGGCTGGCCATGTGCTGACCCAGCTGCCACACATAGTGTGGGCTTAATGGATAGATGACATGGTTCCCTGGCTCCCCGTGGCACATAGGGTGAGTTTTGAATCATGATTCCTAAATCTCAGCAGGCTTTAGCAGTAGTGCCCTCAGCTTTACCTGAAGAGCAAGCTTGGAGGAGGGACTATATTTTCTCTAGTCAAAGAAGTTATGCTTTTCTGTGTTCCTTCAGTTCCTGGATAGGGAGCTATAGGGTTTAATGTTTGTTTTGCTGGGTTTTACTCTGAGTCTGGCCCCATTCCTTGCTATTCTGCCCCTCCCTCCTTCCTCCCATTGCAATAGGAATGGTCATCCTGTGCTGGTGCATGTCCACAGTGTAAACTTTCTTTTTTTATTTTTACAGGGTCCCATAGCTAAAGAGTTTACCTTAAATCTCAGAGAAGTTCTTTTGACTTAGACTTTTTAGGCAATATTGAAACTGTTAGGACCTTGGTAACATTTAGATATGGACTAAGTACAATTTATATAATGAGATGGTCATGAGTCTTTGGGGATTAGGAATGTAACTTTTATGACTGGGTGTCCCCCTAATAGTTCATGAGATCATAGGCTGGAAGGTGATTGGGAGGTGATGGTACTATGGGAGCTTTATATCTGACTTGTGCTTAGGAGGTGGGGCCTGGTCAGAAGAGGTGGGTCTGTGGGCAAGATTGCTGTCTTCCTTCATTGCTCTTAATTCCTTCTTCCCTCACTGCCCTGAAAGTGAGAAACCTTCTTTGGCCTGGGCCTTTCCACAAGGACCAAAACCTCTACAAACCATGAGACCAAAGGAACTTCACCTCCTTTAAGTTCCAGGTGTCAAGGATCATGTTTCAGCAAGAAGAAAAATGACTAAGACATTTATCTAGGTCGCAGGGTTGAGGTCTCTAATTCATCTGAATCTTCTTTCCTGTGAATTTGCACTACTTTGCCCTCCCCAGACTTTATATGTGATTTTCCCTTTGTCATTTAGTTCAAGATTCTTTCTAATGATCTTTTAGATTTTCAAAGTATGGGTTATTTGTAATATAGTTAGTTCTGAATATCTGGTAATTTCCCAGATATCTGTCTGTCACTGGCTACCTGTCAATGAGCAGCTGAGCTTTCTGCAAGCTCCATGGTTCTCTTTCTGAGTAGCTCTCCCTGGTCTTCTTTCATATAAATTTGCCCAGCTTAGGTTTTCCCAGGCTTTTAACATCATCCCATCTACTCAAGATATCCTTTGGGGTTTCTACTGCTTCTTTTCCTAGTTCCACACCCTAGAAATTCTCTTTCAGAAGCATCAGGGCCCTGTAGGCTCATCTCATTTTCCATCTCTCGGGTACCATCAGCACTTGACAAGCACTATATCTAGAGTTCAGACAAATCCCAAACCTATTTCATGTAGTCATCTACATAGCAGGTTCATGAAAATTAAGAGAATCTATGTTTTTTTAATTACTTTTAATAAGAGATAACAATGTGAGAGTTTCAAAACATGTTAGTAGTACATTCACAATAATTGACACATTGTATATTATTGTCCTCATAAAAGTTATACAGAGCACAGGGTGTAGACATGATAAATGTTCTAATCAATACTGGTACAGAAAAAAAAAGAAGAAAAAATTTTGTTCTCTTTGAACTAAGAGGAAGTAGTTGTATACATAGTCCAATGTTCCATAATTGCATTGAGTTACTGGTGAAACTGGAAATGTTGAAGGCTGTTGATTTAAGCCTCTTACAGCTCACTGAACTAGTCTAGCTCTGCGTTTTATGCCTCATAATTAAGCTTTTCTGCTGGGTGATAGAGGGCAAGTTAAAGCAAGACCTGTCTAACAAAACTTTCATCAATTGTATTTTCCAAGGTCAAATCTCCTCTTTTCCGAGGTCAAATACATTTGGTTCCAATGTATTTGGAACCAAATACATTGCTTTGCAGAACTGTTGTCAGTGTCAGCTATTGGGACGAGTCACGGCCATTGCTTGACCAGTTTGCAAAGAGAATCTATGTTGAATTGTTAATTTTATGTGTTAATTTGACTAGAATATGGACTTCTTAGATCACTGGTGCAATAGCGTGTCTGGATGTGTCGATGAGAGTGTTTCTGAAGAGATTAATCAGTAGAATGAAAACTCAGCAGACTGACACAAGTGAACCACCTTCCCAATGTAGATGAGCAATTCACTCAGGCCCAAACAGATCAAGGAGACAGAGGATGGTTGAATTTGCTCCCTGTTTAATCTGGAACATTAGTTTAATCCCACTGTTGAGCATTGGCTCTTAACCATTAGGACTTGGGCTGGAATTACATCACCAATACTCCTGGGCCCCTGCTTGCAGATTGTGGATCATAAGACTTCACAGTCTCCATAAATGGGCCAATCCCATGTAATAAACCTCTTTCTACCTGTTTGTCTGTGTCTCTGTATACCCTCTGGCTTCTGTTTCTCACTAAAACATAATGGATGTAAATGTCACCTTACAGAATGTAAGTTAGACTCAAATAAAGTAAATGCTTTATCTTGTGAAATATGAAAATCAGTCATATTTGGTAAACATTAAATTACTACCCATGAATTACTTTCACTTATGACTATCTCTTTTCTTTTTCTCTTCTTTCTTTCTAATACATATTTGGTACAGGGTCTCACTACCCAGATCAGTCTCATGGTGATCCTCCTGTTTTCTGCCTCCCTGGCACTGGGATTAAAAGAGCATGCCACCACACGCAGTCTTGGCTCAGTGAGCCCTGGGGTAGGCTGGCGCTGCATGTGGTGCTGAGCATCAAGCCCTGGTCCTTCTGCTTGCCTCAGCAGGCACTTAGTCCTCTGAGCTATCTTGCCAGCCCTACTTATGACTATTTCTGTATTTATTTCTAAACCAAAAGAAAAAAAAATGCTATTAACTATTGCTACACGTAGACGCACCTTCAAGAACTATAAATCACTCTTTAAAAAAAAAAAAAAAAGGCTTTTATTTGTTTATTTGGTACAGGTTCTCACTACACAGCTTGGATTCATAGTGATCCTCCTGTCTATAATTTATGCTAGGATTATAGGTGTGGGCCACCATGCCCACTCATGGTGGTTGGCATGGCAGCATGCCATTGCATGTGATACCAGGTATCAAACTCAGGTCCTTGTGCTTGCCAAGCAGGTGCTTACACTGCTGAGCTTTTTTCCTGGCCCATAACACTATTTTATGTAGTATACATACCACTCATCATGGATTATGAACAAGGTCTGAAAGTTTCCGCACAGATTTGCTCAGAGTGAAGAGGCTTCTACTTTATTGCTTAGTCAAGATTGCAGCTAAAAGGCTCAATTCAGGGAAGTCTTTCTACTGCCACATTTTGCTGGTTCATTAAGGACTCAAATAAAGTGAATGCTTTATCTTGTCATCTGCTTATCAGACACAGCAACAAATTCACTTTGCCTGCCACATCAAACTTCAGCCCAGGTTAGAGTCTTTGTTCCCCCGGAGGAAAACATAGGGTCTGGCATGAACCAGGGGATGTACATTTGGATTGGCTCACGGGCTGCTTCACGTTCTTGATGTAAACAGCTTTGGAATCTACAGCCACATCTGAGGTTATGCATGGAGAAACTCTGTGTGTTTTTCTCTTTAATTTCTGTTGAATGAGCTGTGCAATTACAGGAAGGGGTTAACCAGCTCACTCTTTCTGTCCATGCAGGAATGCTGACTTTCCCATTCTTAACAAATGGGATCTCAGGCCTTTCCTTCTTAAATGGTCCAGGGCAAAAGGTTGGGGTCATTAGAGGGAGAAAACAATTATGGACTTTCACAAACAGCAAATAAGTAATACAGCCTAAGAGGACTAGATGGTTTCTAAAGATACGCTCTCAAAACAAATAGCCCAGCTAGTGGCACGAATCAATGCAATGATTTCAATCTGATTCTGTAGGAAGTTGTTGAAACCCTGAATTCTAGCCTTCTGAAAGGATATGAATGACAAACTAGACTGTTGTTTACTTTTCTATTTTAGAAATGAAAACCTCTTGTTTATTGTTTGGCTTTCCCTTCAGCTTCTAATCCTATTGGGCAGAAGAGTCCATTCATAGAATGGGATCCTGCTCATTGATGGACAATGACCCCTTGTCCTACAAATTTATCTCAAGAAAAAAAAGGTAGACAAACTGAGTTATATTTTCCAACCTGAAAGTACCAAAAAGCAGATTAAAAGGTCAGTACTGCCACATTAAGCCAACCAACGAATAACTTTTCCCTTGAAATAATCCAAAGTCATTATCTTGTCATTCATTGATTTCATTATTTGGGAAATACTTTTTCTCTTGTGCTAAAAATGATACAATTCATTAACTAAGAAGCCCCTAGATGATCTGGTGTAATCACATGCTCTTTCCTTAGCATAAGAGTTTTGGATGGCTGACTTTTTTTCTGAAAGTTTTTGTGGACTCACTAAGGCAGTTCAGAAAGTAGACAGCTGCTAACAGCATGAATGTTAGATCACTCATGAACTGATAAAACATCTCATTCATCTTTGAATCCCAGATACTCAGTTTGGTTCTCAGCATACAACAAGTTCTTGGTAAATATTTGTTTTGCATAAGCAATGAAGATTTTCCAATCTGGCTTCCAGTAGAAGATGATGAAAAAACAAAAATCAGGAAATGGTCTGCATGTTCCTTAAAAGAAACAGAATAAACTGAGATTTAGTGATAATTCAGTCTAACTTGCTAAGGTCTTCCTAATAAGACATTACAACTTTTTTAAACATTGACTTTCAAAGTTTCCCATATTTCCTTGGTGTAGGTTGGTGCCTACGTAAGCCTTTTCATTGAAAAGGTCAACTTAATCCTGATAAAGAGCTGCTTGTGAGTAAAACCCAGAAAGTTGCAGAGAGCCCTTTTCCCATGGTTGGCTTTCATCAGGTTACATTTAGCAGAGCCCAGTCACCAGAAACAAAGGAAGAAACATGTTTGATTAGGAAAAGAGTTGAGCGAAAACATCTGAACTCTAGAATCTGTTAGCAACAATAGAAATTGTGTCATGCCTCATCATCAGCATGTCTCGCATGGGCCCTAAGCTTTGGCCCAGTAGGACCTCAGCCTTGTCCAATTCCACAAACTTAGGGAATGTTTGAAGAAGGTGGAATGGTGAAATACAGCACTGACTATCAGAATCTTTGAGGGTAGAACCAATGCAAGGATATGCTCTTAAATATTTAGCAACCAACCCTGCCAGGAAAAATCACCCTGATTTGTAACATTTTCCAAGGTCCACAGTATAAATACTCCTATCATTTCATCACTCATGAGCACAACCCTTCACCACAGCCTGGCCTAGGTTTTTATATTTTTTATAGCTTCACAAGTGGGTGAGCTATAAATGTGGTCTCAATGTGAAGCTCAAGTGGAAAACTACTGCTTTAAATTTAAAACATCTCTATTATTTATAGATACTTAATGCTTCAATTTCTTCATTCATTCTTGATGCGTTGACTTCATGTTTGCTTCATTTCCTTCTATCCTTACACCAACTGTAGAACCTCACCCCTCCAATAGCATAGTATTTACTCAATCACTTCTGAATTCAAAATTAAGCTTATTCCTAGAACCTCCTCCTACTCAGTCCTGCCCTACTATTGTGTTGTCCCATTCGATCCCACATGGCTTTTGTATAGAAATACGAATAGGATGCCAGTGGCTATCTTTGTTTGAAATCTAAATTTTAAAAAAGTTCCCGGAAGTCAGAGTCTGGTCCTCAGGAACACTGACAGCAACCTCCTTCCAAGTTTAGCATTCAGAATCCTTGTTCACTTCATGGGAGTAACACGGATCAGGAAATGAATACCCTAAGAATTAGCTTCTAGCTCTGCTACTAATTGCTTAGCGACCTAGGCAAATAACTTATCATAGGCAGCATTTGTTTCCAGAATGTCAAAGTGCACATATATCCTGGCACATAGTGGACACATAATTTTTATTACTAAAACTGTTAGTGCCAGTTGTTACTGATGAGAATAACCATACATATCAGCCAGCTTTTCTACTGCTGGGACAAAATACCTGACATTTCCAACTTAAAGAAGGAGATGCTTATTTTGGTTCACAGTTTCAGAGGTTTCAACTCATAGTCAGCTGGCTCCAAGCAGAATCACCATGGCAGAAGGGTGTACTGGAGCAAAGCTATTCATTTCATGCCAGCTGGGAAGCAGATCGCCAGGGAAAGAGCGCCAAAGAGGAGGGACCAGGAATCAGATGGAGTCCTCAGAGCTACAGCTTCAAGCCTCACCCTGACACACTCAGAAATGTGCTCTACTAATCTTTCAAGCCAGTCAAGATTTCAATCAAGATTATCCATCCCACCGTATGTTCTAAGAACTTAGGGAAGAAAGACGTGCCTTGGTGAAGATATTCAGAAGGAAGGGGATGGTCCAGCCAGGGTTCAGCATTGCCTAACAGCTCCCCAATTCAGGGGCATCCCCAAGGCCTGGAAATACCTATGTCCTATAGTACCACACCTTGACTCATAGCCTCAATTTTCCTTTCTGAAAGAAAGACATTTCATTTTCAAATGTTTATGTCCTTATTGTGGTTTGAAAACAGAGTTTGAAACATCTCTTTCAGGTTTCCAAGCACAGAGGCCGTTGAGGATACAGCTGTGTGGGAAGGACAAGGAAAATGAGGGAGAAAGAACTTATTTTCTATTTCTTTGTTATAAAAAAAAGAAGGTGGTGTTGTTTTCAATTCCTATCACTTGCCCCCAGGATCACTCTGGACACCATAAAGACTATTTAGAGGACAGAAAGAATATTTCTTCTGAGGAAGAGGTGAAGGAGGAACTGAACACAGGGTGAAGAAATTACAACCTCCTATATGGAAACTTTTCTACTAACCATTCCACCCACTTGCCTGAATTGGATACCACTTCCTCTGAATTGTAGGCTATCACTTTGCTTTTTGAACGCATCCTTGCCTCATGATTTATGAGTACAACTCGTGAGAAAGGTTTGTTTTTCAGAAAAATACAGTGTGCTTATTATAAGTGATATAATGCTTTGACCATGACAGCTCAATTTTGTGAGAAGTTACATATTCATTTTGTAAATATAAAAATTCAATCCCTAGTAAATGCTATCTATTTTATTACAGAATATAAACTAGATCTCTAACACAAAGGGATTAGTTTTCTTTTTTAAGACCTGTTAAAAATGTCACTGTACTCAAAACAACTTCCTGATACACACAGCAAAACAAAAATCCTCAGACATATTTTGGGAGCTGTACCACGTGTCGTGTCCTGCTGACTTCTTTCATCTAAATCACCCCAACTTTTAGCAATTTCTATTCTACATTCTTCCATTATTTTGGAAGGACACACTTTTTTGGAAGTAGGGATAGCTGAAAAAGGGGAAATTTTTAAAAAGCACTGCATCAGTCTAGATGAAATATGATCATTTTACCTTAAGCACACAAGAATGAAGATCTAAAGTAGAGTCAGAAAAATTTCACGTCAGTGGTTTCAGGATGGGGGGTCGGGGGGAAAAAGTGGAATCAAGGATGAGTTAGGGAACTATGGAACTGAGGACCCAGGGCTGGTTACAGACCCATGGTAACAATAAAGGAAACTGATTATTATAGGCTAAAGTATATTAAAACAAAAGTCTACTACAGAGAAAGGACTTATGACCATTGATGCTTAATAATCCCCTCCCAGTGCCTTCTAATTGAGCTGTTAAGTGGGCGAATTGACTAAGGTTGGAGAATAAATGATAGGCAAGGCTGTCTATCATTGTCTACATTAATTCTACATTAAGGAAATGTCCTGAATGCCTGAGAGCATCGTTGTTTGCTTCACTACATGTTTCTTGAGCACTTGTTCTACAGTAATCACCTCAAAAAGTGTGTGGGCCACACTGACTGTCCTGCTGGGAAAATGGTAACCAATGAAATGGGATAAATTCCCTGGCAAAGGCACCCCTGGGGGGACAAGGAAGCCTTGCACCCACCACAGCTAGGCCAGATGCTGCTTCACCTGACATGGGAACTACTTATAGCATAAAAGACTGGATCCTGATTGTTTCCATAGTTATAGAAAGAGAAGAAGGCGAGAGAAGGTAAGCTTTGGAGTTAGGTTAATTCGAGGTTCCTAACTCGGCTTCACACTTACCTGTGTGATCTTCAGCAAAGCCGTCTATCTTTTCAAAGTCTCACTTTCCTTATCTGAAAAATGGGGCTGACCCCTACTTCATCAGGTTGTAGAGAAAAAATCATTTGTCAAAGTATGTTAAGGTGATGTCACATGGCATACGTGCCAAGATTATTCATTTTGAGACTGTATTTCCTTTTCTCACTCATGCTTATATAATATTGTTGAGAAGTAGTAAAATTCTCTGAGTGAATATTTATTAATATTTTGGAAATGCCTCCATGTGAAGCAAGAAAAGCTTAATGAGCCCAGTCAGAACACTGAGTCTAA
Source organism: Myocastor coypus (assembly GCA_004027025.1). Classification (NCBI taxonomy): domain Eukaryota; kingdom Metazoa; phylum Chordata; class Mammalia; order Rodentia; family Myocastoridae; genus Myocastor; species Myocastor coypus. Next base: position 2,162 of record PVJA010011752.1, on the reverse strand, counting down.
TGGGTTCTCTGTCTCCAGTGGATAATTTAACTTTGAAAAAAACCTTCCGGAAGCTGCAGATCAGTTATTTATCTCCAAACCTACGTTTGTATTTTTCCAACTTCCCTGTTAAAAAGAGACTCCTTGTACTTAGCATTACCTAATATTTCTTGATTATATTTTTGAATAATTACTTTATTTTATTTAATTTTTAATTTTTGTGTTTTCCCTCTTGAACACATAGCTTGAAAGAACTAATAGTGCTATAAATCTTGCAATGCAAAAGTTGGCTCTCTGTTCTGGAGTCCTGATTTCAGTTAACCATTTTCAGTCTTCTAACTTCCATGTAGCTCAAGAATATTTTCACTGGGCCAGCCTAATAGCTCAGTGGACTAAAGTGCCTGCTTAGACAGAGCGTAGAGGCTGAGGTTTGATCTTGGCATGCCATACCAGCCCTGCCTCTGGGGGGTAATGAGAGGATGATTGAGACTGGGCATGGTAGTGCACGCCTATAATCCCAGTGTTTGGGAGGCTGAAAACAAGAGAATCACCATGAGCCCGATCTATATAGAGAGGCACTGTAGACCCTGTCCTAAATACAGAAAAAAAAGGAAGCAAAGAAAGAGAGAAAGAAAGAAAGAAAGAAAGAAAGAAAGAAAGAAAGAGAATATTTTCACCATGACACTTAGCTGTTTTGCCAGTTTTAGGTGTTACTTGTTGACTTACCACTATAAAAAAGTAATTTAAGGCTGGGGAGATAGCTCTGTGGCACAAGGCCTGCCTGGCAAGTGCAAGGTCATGAGTTCAAACCCTGGTCCTGGAAAAAAAAAGAATAAAAAAGTAATTTAATACTCCTGTCATCGATACACATGTGAAAATACATGCAAACACTCACACACACATACTTTTCCCCCTCTTTTATTCTTCCTAGACAGAATTAAATTTCAATTAGCTATCATAAACTAACATTATTATTTCCAACAATTATTTGATATCATTAACTCAGTTGATGAATATGACTGCACACAACTGCATTTCTTTCCTTGTACATGTTTTTGTTGTTGTTTATTTCCTGGAAGCTCATAATCTCATTGCTTTCCTGGTTGCTTAGTTTTCTTTGTTTTGTTTTTATAAAATTTTGGCAAAAAAGTATAAGTAGATTTTCACCACAATAGAACATTTCTGTTCATCGGTCTATAGAATACACTTATTTTGGAGTTGTTCGTCCTCTTGTTCCCAGCTGGCCTGATTGCTCTTGAGCTCTGCCTTGTGACTGAATCCCTACGATCTCATCTCTTCATGGACTCTCCTGGGATACTTCTCTCTTTGGCATTGAGCCCTCTTCATCCCATTCCATATCTTGATTTGTTTTATTTCCTTATTTTGGAAGAGCACATCTCCCAGTACTGTTTTCTTAAAAAAGGGAGAATGGCTTTTATTTTGGTTTTCTAGAATTTGCATGTTGAAAAATATCCTTACTTCATTCTTATAATTGATTAATTTTATGTGGTGCAGACGTACAGGTCAAAAATATTTGCCCCACACTTTAAAGCAAGGCATCATCATCTCTCAGCTTTTGGTTGCTATTAAAATGTCATGCTGCTCTGACTTTTTATCTGGATTTTTTAGTCCATGTGTATCACATAATGATTACATTCATTATGGGAAAGGGTTACATGTCTGCAATAAATATTAATTCTGCTTACATTCCCCTCCATTCTCCTTTTCCCCTCCTTTAATCTTTTTATACCCTTCCCATTTGCATAAGATCTCCCTATTTGCTATTATTAATTTTTTATTTATTTCCATTCATTTAATGTGTTTCATACAGGGTCTCACTATGCAGCTCAGACTCATAGTGATCCTCCTGTTTGTAGCCTTCTCAGTACTAGGATTACAGGCATTCAAATTCATTATAGTATTACATTCCTATAGTTTTATTTCTTTACTCAACCAGGATTTACTAAATGTCCACTACATGCCAGACACCTGCTGAAAGTATTTGAGATACATTAATATAAAGACTCTCAGCCGGGCGTGGTGGCGCACGCCTGTAATCCTAGCACTCGGGAGGCTGAGGCAGGAGGATTGGTGCGAGTTCGAGACCAGCCTGGGCTACAAAAGTGAGCTCAAGGCCAGCCTCAACTGCATAGCGAGACCCTGTCTCAAAAAGACAAAAAAAA
>PVJA010011751.1:0-53879 GCA_004027025.1 Myocastor coypus | reverse complement strand
GGGAGGCCAGGCAGTGTGCTCCTGAGAGGGCAGTGTGTGAAGCAGAGAGTGAGAAGCCAATTCAGTGGAAACCCCAGAAGTTTGGAAAAGCCAAGAATGTGGATCGTGCTAAGAGGGACCAAAGCCAGCCTAAGAGAGAAGCCATGGGAATTATCACCAAGAGTGCTGTAGGAGCAGAGTTGCATGATGCTCACAACTCAATGCAGATTGCTTCGGATTCTCCAGTTGGAACTATGAGATTTAATGTTTACCCTGCTGGATTTTGGACATGTGTTGGTCCCAATGTTTTGTATTACCCTGTTGTTTGCAACTTTTGGAATTGTAATGTTTATCTTATGCCTTTAAATGTTGGATATGTTTGACTCTTCTATTGTACAGGGGCTCACAGATGAGAGTTTGCCTTGGATTTTTGAGGAAACGGGATTTGGGCTTTTCAGCAATGCTGAAACTATTGGGACTTTGGCAACTCTTCCAGATGGACCAAAATGTCTTTTGTAAAAAGGGATATGTATGAGACTTTGGGGGTCCAGGGGCGGAATGTTATGGTTTATGTCTAGTTGTCCCCCCAAAGCCTCATGGAGTCACTGGGCGGGGACTTCTAGAGTTTGAGACTTGATCCATGATCCCTGGGATTATAGGTTTAGGTACTGATGGGATTATGGGTGGAAGTACTTCTGGGATTATGGGTGTAGCTTAGGGCAGAAGCTAAGGTGGAGAGCCTGAATGTAATATAAAGAGAGACAGAGAGGCAGACTGGAGCTCTAGCTATTGCTTGAGCTGGTGCTGCTGCTCTGCTGCCCTGTTTGGTTTGCTGCCTCTGCCACCATTTTGCTGCTGTTCTGCCACCATGAACTGGATGCTCTCCGCCCTGCTCCACTCAGCCTTGGGCCAACCGAATATGGACTGAAACCTCCACGAACTGTGAGCTAAATAAACCTTTCCTTCCTTCATTTTGTGTGTTGGGTATTTGTCCCACCAACGAGCAAAAAGTAACTAAAACACCTATATTGTTTTTTAAAAGCCCTATGGTGTTCAGCTGCTCCTTTCTTTCTTTTCTTAGCTATCAACACATAGATAAGCTCACATGCCGGGCGTGGTGGCGCACGCCTGTAATCCTAGCACTCGGGAGGCTGAGGCAGGAGGATTGGTGCGAGTTCGAGACCAGCCTGGGCTACGAAAGTGAGCTCAGGACCAGCCTCAACTGCATAGCGAGACCCTGTCTCAAAAAGTCAAAAAAAAAAAAAAAAAAAAGATAAGCTCACATGGATTGCTAATGACACCTCTGATCATGACATGATCTGAACTTCGCTGCCATATATTCTGGACCTTATTAAGAAGACCTATTTTTACTGTTTCAATTTTATCTATTTCTATGTACAGACATTTTAAGGTTCTCAGAATACCTTCCTAGTTAGGCATGATGGCACATGCCTGTAATCCTAGCACTTGGGAGGCTGAGGCAGTAGGATCATTGTGAGTTCAAGACCAGCCTGGACTCCAGAGTGAGCTCAAGACCAACCTTTACTGCATAGCAAGACTCTGTCTCAAAAAAACAACAAAAAAAATGAGTAAAAGATTACCTTGTCTGCAAACTCCACATGGCTCACTCCATGTTCCACTAATATTAATATATCCCAATTAAATATTACTACTTTTGTGATGCTGAAGCAAAGAACTGAAGCCTGGACCCCGCCAATCTTACATGCAATTGAATGGACACCTTGCTCTTGTACAAGTAACCTCTGTAATAGAAAATCTCAAACAAAAGTAGCATCTCCCCTGTGGACTGCTGCTGCTATCATAACAGTGGCACTGGAAGCTCTGCAGCCTCAGCAGCTGTCCTGACTCATTCTGTCCAAACTCTCCAAACCAGAAATCACTATGTTTAAAATGTTACTTCCAAGTTTTTAATTCAAGCCAATATTGATGAGGAAATTTTACTGAGAATGGACACTCTGAAAGCCCAGGAAGAATGGCCTGGTGTATGTGAACAAGCACTTTAGACATTAAATATGCTCAGCTGTGATGCTGGTTCACTCTACATGTACTGGACTTACTTGCTGTTACAATAATCTTCTTTTTGCTTTCTTGTAATCCTACGAGCCCTCTGTACACTATTTGAGCAGGCACTGCACACTAAAGCCATGCTAGCATTCCTCCACAAGTCCAATATTCTTCTTCTTTCCCAATTGATCTTTCCTAAACCCATGTACAAAATAAAAAAAGGGAGCTATATTAGGGTGTTTTCAGAATGGGCACATATAGGAAATATGCATGGTTAATATTATAAGATAGGACCATAAGTCCATGTAGGACCAAAATAACTTTGCCTCTTATCCTCCCCTTACTCCAATTAATTACTCAAACTAATCCTAAAGTCAGCCATGTAGCAAACTACCCTGTCCTTCACCTGTCCTTCCCCTGTACTCCCCCTATGCCCTACATGAATTCATGCACAGGTGTGCATTTTTGTCCTTTAATCTTTCTTCCTGAGCCCATCAATGAGAAGCCACAGAAACCTCAGATTGGGAATGTGTTTTCCTAAGACTCACTCATGCTGAGAGCTCTGGGCTCTCAGAGGAAAATTGGACATGGACTTGTGCCACATCATGGTAACAGTATGCCTAAGGTTTTCCATCATTAGTAACTTTGGGTACAAACGAATTAAATTATCCAGTCAAAAGATTGGATTTTTAAAAACTGTGTATTGTTTACTTCCAGGACATACTTAAGCTATAAGGATTCATTGAAGCTGAAAATGAGAGGATAGACAAAGACATCCCAGGTAAATGAAATAAAAGCAGAAGTCAAGGATGAAGATACTTGTAGCTGTTAAAATAGAGTTGAAGTCAAAAGCCTCTTGTTGCATGAGGTAATGAAAGTGATTATTTAATGTTAAAGGGGTCAATTCACCAAAAGAGTAGAGCCATCATAAATATATGACACACACAACATTGTAACAACTAAATACAAAATAAACATTTATATAGAAAGAATACATGGAAAAAAATGAATAGCAACCTAATAAAAAAGATAATTTCAATATCACATTTTCAACCATGAACAGAACCAGAAAAAAATACTTAACAAGGACATGGTGGGCTTGAATTACGCTTTTGACAAAAAGGGCCTAATATATCTATACAAAATATTTGACCCCATATCAGCACAATATACTTTTCTCTCCAGCACACATGAAACATTCCCTAGGATACACAGTATATAGTAGTCAATAAACTAGACCTTAATAATGTAAGATTATCAATATCCTATTTGTGTTGTTGCAAGTGGTATAAAACAGTGGTAAAATACTGAAAATCAAGAAAAGAAGGGATATCAGAAGACATACAAATATGTGAAGATTGAACAATGTGCTTCTGAACAAACAGTAGACCAGTAATCAAAAGAAAAATTTAATCTTGAGACAAACAACAGTGGAAGCACAACACATCCAGTCTTGTAGGGAATCACAAAAGCAATTCTAAGAGGAGAGTTCATAGCAGTAAATGCCTATTTTAAATATGAAGATCTAAGTATATAGTCTAATATGAGTGCCTCAAGAAAATAGAAAAAGACCAAAGTAAGTTCCAAATTATGAGAAGAAAATGAAAAAGAAAAATCAAAGCAAAACCTAAACAGAAAACAAACAAACAAAAAAAAAAAACAGTCAATAAAACTAAAAGTTGACTTAAAAATGTATTGAATCCTTCAACAGCATAACTACCGATAAAAGAGAGAGACAGCTCAAATAAATAAAATAAAGATTGGAGTGGAGAAATTGCACCAGAAGCTTCATAGCAAAAAGAAATCTAAGAGACTACTATGAAAAATCATATACCCAGAGGATAACCCAGAGGAAATGAATATGTTCATAGGAAAATATAAACCAAGATGACATTGGAATAAAATGAAAGCCATGCATCTCTATGTGCTCTCTGATAATTTAACACAATGTCACAGACGGGGTGACTTTAAAGACAAGAATTTTCACTGGTGGGAGGCTGGAACAGGTACAAAAAAAGTGCTAGCTTTACAGAGAGGCTTCGTGCTATGTCATGCGTGGCATAACATCACAGGAACACAGAAAGAAAAAGGGCTGCCACATGGTGAGCTCAGTGACAGCACCAAGCCAGCCATGAGGACGGAGCCTCAGTGACCTCTGCATCCCTTGACACTGTTGCTGCATAACTGCGTAGCAGCCCAGACCTGGGAGGGGATGCTCTGACCTCAGTGAGAAGTAAGCCAATCCTCCCAGGAAAGAGAAGCCAAGACCATGTGACTTCACAGTTGAACGTCAAACATCCAAAGAATTGTTCTATTCCACTTAAGCTCTCCTGAAAAACAGAAGGAATATTTCCAAACATGTTTTACAAGGTCAGCCTCATCTTGATGTCTAAACTAAGCAAACTTTAGTTTGGAGATTAGACTATCAATGTGGACATGTATTTAAGGACACACAAGAATACTTGGCTTTCTGATGATGAGGTTGCAAGGAGTAGTGACTTGAGATTGCCTTCACCTTATCATAGAGCCAACAGAGAATCCATTCTTAGGTCGTCACCAGATCCTGTTGTCCTTGCTCAAGTTTCCACTGCACGCTGAGTGGGTCAAATATTTAAGTAGCTGGAATGCGAGCCTCTGACTATTGTTGTGTCTATTTTTCTGAGGAATTCTCTTCCACAATGTCTGCTTTCCAGAGCCAATTTCTCTGTGGTGGTCTAGTGACTGAGTTCCCTCCTTGGGACTTTCTGCAACCACCACAATTCCTGTGTATTCAATGGCATCTCTGAAGCGCAACATATACTGGGCTGTGATAAACTTCAGTGCTTCTGAAGAAATGGTTTGCTTTTCTGTTTTCATATCCAGCTGAGTGGCTCATGTCAGGGGAAAAAGATAGGTTCAGTTTTTGTTTTCTTTGTTCTTAACATTTAACATTGTCTGCATTGACCTAATTGTTTTTGACAGAAAATCAGAATGAGCAGTGGGTGGGGTGGGGTGACCATCAGGCTTTGAACTCTCTGTGGACACCATAGGTGCTCTGTCCTGGATGGGAAGACATTTGAGACCATCTGGGAGACTCTGAAGCACAGCAATGATGATGCTCTGTGTTTCCCTGAGACACTTCATTGTCCTAACTTGGAGTCCTCTGAAACATATTTTCACTTGCAATTAATACAGATTGGTTAACAGAAAAAAAACTCATAGTGGATTTTCTGGTTTTAAGATAGGTTAAAATGATGAAACAAGGACTAAATGGTCTGAGAGTCAGAACCAAATGAAGCTAAACATTGGCAAATGATATCTATGTCTTAGTTAATGGCCTCAAACATTCCCTGTGCAGCTTACCCACCTGCTCACCAAAATCAGGCCACAATGAGTGCCTGGGATGCACACTGTTCTGTACCCTGAAGCAGGTTATGTTTCTGATGGTGTAGGTTAAGCAGACATGCTCTAGATTTAGCTACCTCTGAGGAAGCTCCTCTCATAATCACATGAAGCCTTGAGGGGACATCGAGAAACAAGCCACAAAGAACACCCTTGCATGCAGCTTTAAAAATCTGTTCCAGTAAGTGAACATTTTCCCAAGGTAAGCTATTTGTTCATAATTTAGTCACACATACCACTTAGTTATGTATATTTTTCTGCAAATTTCTATTTGGTGCTCCTGCTATCCAAGCCAAGTCTTAGAATACTGAACTTAGAATACTTTTCCAGAAAAAAAAAAAACATGAGTTGAAAAATGAAATATAAATATATGATTATTTTGGAAATCAAGGCCAAGTAGATTCCTAATTAATACTGATTTTATATAAACAGTGTAGTATGAGTAAGTGCAGTGTGTGTAGTCAGCACAATTTTAACATCCATTAGGCATAGATGTGAGTTGACGATGGTATTTACAGGCTGCCATTCCTGTCTTCCTGTGGAAGTAGAGAGGAAACACATTGTATACTCAAGATGCCATCTGTCTGTATAAGCTGAAGGAACTAGCAGTTGAAAGCTAAGGGCACAATCTCAATTCTTATAACTGCAGAGAATCAGTGCTTAGATCAGCCTATAGGTATAGAAGAGCTGTCTTTTCATGTTCAATATTATTTGGTCTTGGTCAAAAATCCATGGGTAGGGCCAGGGAGCTAGCTGCCAACTGCCTGGCAAGCACAAGGTCCTGAGTTCAATCCTTGGTACAAAAAACAAAACAAAACAAAGTAAAGCAAAAAAGCAATGGAAGACAATTAATGTTTCTTTAATGCACCCCAAAGACAAATTATAGTAAAACCCAGCTACGTGTATTAACAGCATACACAGAGGCACTGAGGCCCTGTTCATATAATCCTTTGTTGTTTCACCTATAGCAGTTGGCAGTTGGCAGCATGTGTGTTGAAAGTAAATGTTTTGTTCATATTAATGAGAAATCTAAAGACTTAGGGAAACAGATTTTAAAAACAGCATGCTTATAAAGAGCATATGTAAAATAAAAATAAATGTTGTTAGTAATGCATTCCAAACAATATTTCTTTTTTTATTTTATGTATTTTAGTACAGTCTACAGGGTAGCACTACACAGATTGGATTTGTAGTGATCCTCCTGTTTTCAGCCTCCCTAGCCAAAGAACACTTCTGACAATACTCTAAATTTACCAGTGTCCCTATGGCTAATTTTTACTTCTCTATCCATTACCTTGACGCATCTAGTGGACACGGTCACTGAAGCTTCTCTTGCTGGAAAAGTAGCCTTCTAGTTACCACTCAGCAAAAGCCTCTCTCGCCCAGTTTGAGTAGAAGCCACCCTGGCCAGAGTACAGCTATTTTATTTACTCTAACGTCTTGGGTTTTGGATGTAGTGGTGATCACCTCTCAGTGTTACCAGGGCTTTTGGTGTAGGTGGTTCTCTGGAGCTCTTCTACCAACTGGACACGGGGTCTCCATGATGTCTCCCAGAGCATTAACAGGGCTGTGGCCAGCTTGAGGATCTTGGGGTTGCCATGGCCATCAAACATGGAAAAAAAGAAAATAAATGTTAACAGTACTGTGCCTCTTGAGTGGTGTCCTTCCTTCCCATTTGTTACTGCTAAACAAGAGCAACAATGAAAGATCAACCTGCTCTGCATAAACTCTTCCTTAATTTTAAATTCTTAACCATCATAGGTATTTTTCCTTTTTGCTCTTTAGATATTGATGCTGGATGTTTAGATATTCCTGAAAGAACAGCATGTCTTCTTCTTGTGCAATATGTAACTTTTAGAATTTTCAATTCCAGGGGAATAAGGGTTGAAGTGATAGAAGGGAAATGGGGGTGGGGGAGGAAGAATCAAGATATACTGTGTACAGATAAAAACTCCCTATGATGTTTCTTATCATTATGCATATCTATAATGTACCAACAAAATTAATTTTAGAAAGATTTCTAAAAATTAATGTTTATTGAAAGTGTTAATGTTTAATTGTTTGATCAATCTTATCTCCTGATATCTATTAATAGAAACTGATCCGATGATGAAAATATGTACTATAACCATTGTTAAATTTTTCTGGTTTTGAAATTCTGTACTATATGTAAATAAATCAATCAATCAATAAATAAAATTTTACTTAAAAAAAGAAAGATTTCTAGTCCATTGTTTCATGGTGGATCAATACAGTATCTACAGATGGATGAATAAATGCACATATGCATGAATTTATATTTTTATTTTTTGTCTTTTTTTTGAGATAAAGTTGCACTATGCAGTTGAGGCTGACCTTGATCTCACATTGTAGCCTAGGCTGGCCTTGAACTCACGCTCATTGTGCTGCCTCAGTGTCCCAAGTGCTGGGGTTACAGCTGTGTCCCACTACACCTGGCTTGTGAATGTATTTTTAGGCTGGTAGATTTTAAAGTCCCTTGAGTGCCTGAAGCTTTTCTCAGCTTTGGCAGTTAAACTGTGACAAGAGTGGACAGAGAAAACAGAAATTCCCTAAAACAGAAAACAATCTCAGCAAGTATACTGGCTTTACTCCAGTCCCCAAGCTACTGAGCCCAGACCTAGTACCAGGCATTCTTCTCAGACACAAGCTACCCAGGCCACTTTCCAGTCAGTTATAGGTTGAATCTGTGCTGAGTCACAGCAAGAACTCACTGACTGCTTGGCAAATACAGGGAAGTAATGCGTTTTTCAGAAGAAAAATAAATTAAATTCTGTGACACTATGTTGCATCATGTTAAGCAGAAACTCTGTAGGACCTTTGTTTCATCTACTGTCCCCTTGCTTCCACAGGCGTTTGGCATAATGTTGTTAGTTGTACAGCTTAGGACCAATAGACTGCCTAGGGGATGGGCTTTACCTGCCCATTGGCCACACCCAGACTCTGTCACCTGAAAACCACAGCCAGGGATGAAAAGCAGAACCAGTCTAGGAGGAAGAAGGTATTTCCAGTGACTGTTCTTCTTTAAAGCTTAAGCAGAAATTAGAACTTCTTTTTTTTTTTTTTTTTTTAGAAATTAGAACTTCTGCATGAAGATAAATATCTATAAGGTTGAGAATCACTGTTTTAAGGTCACAGGCACTACAATTCTTTAAAGTTCTGTTTCTCATGCTAAATTTTCCAGGACAAGAAATATCCATCCTCAGAATTCAGGGCTATGCCTGGCACCTCTAGAAAATCACTATATCTTCTGCCAGAGTTGAGTAAATGGGTGGGAAATGCACTTGCAATTATATTTCTATTCTCCCAGCTTTTGCTCTGTGGAATTAGAGGCTCAGTGGCAATCCTTGACATGTAGTTACACATAAATTCCTGGCATAACAGGTTATAATTGCATTCAGGGAAGGGTGGAGGAATAAGAATGTTTTGTTTTGATTTCATTTGTTTTTCAGATGCCTTTGCGAGACAAAGAAATTAGCTATATTTATTTGAATATTCATTTTTGCTGCTTCTCAGGGGAGTCAGAGAGTTCACGTGCCTGTGAAACTCTGTATTTAAGAAGCTCCCTATATGGTTAGGAGAAACACATGCTTCTTCCAGGAGCACCAGCTTAGAATCTTACATGTTCAAACTGGTAGGTGCTTAGTGACTCCAATCCAGAGAAGGCAGAATTTTGAAAATAGAAATGAGGCTGTGATTATCAACACTGCACACCATAGGCCAATGTGAATTCCTGCACTGGTCCCTTTCCCTGTATTCTTGCTGCTGAGTTTGGTAGAAATTGGGGGAGTGTTTGCTGTCTTGGTTTGCTTGACAGTGAGGCTGAGGCAAAACCTGCTGTTCATCTCAGCCTAAGTTCTTACGCCCAACACTGTTTCTTATTTGTGTAGGGCCACACTTGACTTCGCAAGAGATTTTGGATGAAACATAGAGTCTTGTGGGAAAAATGATGGGAATCTCTGTGTATTTGGGCGACAAGTCTGATTTTGAGTCATTCAGTCATATTAGTAAAACAAGCTTTTTGTGCCCTCCAAAGAAATAAACTCCCCTACCTCACTGCATTCCTGACATTTTAAAAATCTTTTATTACTTTTAATAAGAAATAACAATATGACAGTTTCAAAACATGTTAGTAATACATTCACAATAATTGCTACAATGCATATTGTTGTCCTCATAGTAGTTATACAGAGCACAGAGTGTAGAAGTGATAAAATTTCTAATTGATATTGGTTAAAAAAAAAATTCCTCTCTTTGAATTAAGGGAAAGTAGTTGTATATATAGTCCAATATTCCATAATTGCAGTGGGTTACTGGTGAAACTGGTAATGTTGTAAGCTGTTGATTTAAGCCTTTTACAGCTTAGCATAATAATCTAGCTCTACGTTTTATGCTTCATAGTTAAAATTTTCTGCTGGGTGGTTAAGGGTAAGTTAAAGCAAGACCTGTATGACAAAACATGTTTAAATAATGTGTTTTCTCTAGTTTTTAATTCCTACTGAACGTATAACATAAAAATAGGAACAATCCTCACATGCTTGCAGATTACTTTTCAGAGCCATTGAATCTAATTATAACTAATTTGGGAAAATAAGAAAACCAGGGGAAAAATTCTTTGTTGTTTTCTGAAAAGCATGAAATGGAGTCATCCTCACTGCAAGCCTTTGTTTTACACAAATGCTATCAGTGTAACTGTTCAGGGTACTTTTTATTCGGTTCCTTTTTGCAGGACTTAATTGATAACCTAAACTACAGAGACAATATTCTCTCTAACTATACCCCACTGACTGGTTACACTAACTTGATCTTACAATAAGATTTCCCCTCCAGCTGTGTGTGCTCACGCACAGATCAAATGACATCCTCTTCTCAGATGCGTGCGCATTCTGCTAGGTCACATCCAACCTTTAGCAGCTTAGTCAGGTTGTCCGCTGATATATGCAGCAAAATGTATTTTATTGACTAGATGTCCAAATGTTTTTCTATTTTCCTATCCTGTGATTGGTGCAATTGATTATTTCTAGATATGTTGCTTTAAACTACACTTTGAAATATTTTTATTAATTACTTAACACTCTACCTTATTCAGAATAAAATGGCCACAGTTCTCTGAGATGGAAGATGACATAGTTGACAAAGGGTGGCAACTGTTTGGTGCACATCCCTGAGTCTTAGCAGGTGCTCCTCTTCATCTGGATATTCCCAAGATTCTCAAGCCATTCGCATTCAGCCTACTGCTCTCCCACACTGTTGGGCCCATGAGCCTAGTGTGCTATCTGGGGAGGCTGTTAGGAGATGCAATTCTGTCTGTCTTCCAGAACTTTAACTACCACTTAACAAAACAGAAGTAAGAAGTTGCATATGTAAGTGTGTAGGAGCAGCGACAAGAGACCTGAACAACCGGGCCACTCTGGCTTGACAAAGTGTGCCTGGGGCATAACCTGCTCTTTGGAGAAAGAAGCAATGCAGTACTGCTCCTGTCTGAGGCAGCTGTAGCACCATGTCCTCGTCCTCTGCCTGTTGGATCAGATACACATCTGCTAATAAAACCATCGCAAGCCAATCCCAAGGCACATAGAGGAGACCAAGAAGAATGGAGAAAGAAAGGCATTTCACTAAAAAATACCCTCTGAAGAGATGTTGGTAGAGACAGCAATGAGCTGGATCAGCATTGAAGACTTCTGCTTTTAAGAAGGACTCAGATTCTTATCTCTGTATCCCCTGGCTCTTGATTTTTGGTACTGAGAGTTCCTCAAACTCTTACTCTTGGTATGAGTCTAACCTCCCAACATGTATCATGGGAAATAGGTAACATTTTAAAGGATTGCCAACCTCTGGTTGGAACTGAAAGGCAGTACCCATGTGCTTGAGACAATGTGAGATTAAGCATCAAATGTGCACTGCAGTGTAGCCCCAGTGCAAGTGCCTACAAGCAGTGGCTGCTGAAGCCAGTGGAGAGCTCTGAAGACCTTGTGCCTGCTCTGACTCCAGTTGGTATCCAACAGACAAGAAAGTTGTCATGTGTGTGTTTAAACATGGGTTGACAGAAGCTAACATTCCACAGAACTTCTTATGTGCTAGGTACTGTTCTATGCATGTGTGTCAAAGTCCTTTATCCTTCCTAATGACAACACCAGACACCATTATTATCAACCTCCATTTGCAAATTCTGAACTTCAGGTAAGATGAGAAAAAAAAAACTCACTCAAATTTGCACAGACGAGCAGTGGCGCAAAGATCACAGCCCCGATGATCTGCTTCCCAAGGAGCCACCTACTGAGTGTGAGCAGCTTCAAGCTGCTCTGTGAAGTTGTTGCTTTAGCATGTTTATTCCAGTGAGAAAAGAAAATCACTTCCTAGGTACTGGTGGAATTTTAATGAGCCACTAAACTGAACTCTGCATATCTGAAGTAACTAATCAGAAAGACATCTATGACGTGTTTTGTTAAATGAAAAAAAAATTCATTATGTATAAAAGGAGGGAATTTTTTGTACAATATCTAAAAACATCAAAATCAGCAGTGAAAACCCCCAGCTGTGTTTGTGTAATGTTAGGAAACTGGAACTGCCAATCACCCATAGCTATGTGGTTAGCTCTGGGTTTATGTAGCAGGAGGTGTGAAGGAAGGATGCATTGCTACTATCTTGCAGCTCTTTGTATTATTTTACTTTTATTTGTATGGCTGTTCATTTTTTAGAACCAAGACAAAAATGTATGCATATTCAAAGAGAGCCACCATGAAATGTGATTTCTGCTTCTCAGTCCCTCTCTGCCACACATCCTAAGTCTGCTCGGATGATGACTGCCCAGAGGTCTCTCCAAGACCTTCCGACCAACTGGCACCTCCTCACCTGCTCGTCCAACTCCAGCCTCCTTAGTAATTTTGGAGTGGGATAAAGGAAGGATTTCCCACCCTGGCAGCAGCCAGCACAAGGTGGAAATATCGCTTCTACAGAAACAGCACTACCCTGGTCAGAGTGATGACACTGAGGGTCCTTTGTGTCAGCCCATCCCTAGACTCAAGCCTGAGCTAAGAGGAGGTGCAGGAGAGTACCCTAGACCATGCAGAGGAGCCAGCTGAGCCACAGCTGGCAGAGGGGTTGTGCCTACCTCTTTCTGAATCCCACTCTGGTGACCTTAAGCAGGCAGACTGATGTTAGCTGCGATGAAGAAATGAGTCACATGTAAATGAAACATGGCAGTCTGTTGTTTAACATCTGTCCATACATAGTGGCCCTGAAAAGAGTCTAAGTCCTGAGCATAGAAGCTCTGACCATTATCCAAAGGCAGCAAGACCTCAGTGCCTTTCTAGGGAAATTCAGAAGGCTAGGCCTCTTTTCCATGCGGAGGTAGCCATCACAGAGCAGATGTAATCCTGAGGCGTGCTGTCCAGGGAGACAGCCACCATCTCTCAGTGGCTGGGAGGGTCACCCGAGAGACCTCTAGCTTGCTTGCTTTGTAGTCCCTCTTCATGACTAGGTGTTCCCATCCCCTCTGAAAAGAAAGAAAAATGTCCATTGCTGTGATGCCAATCGGGATGAACTTGAGAGAGAGGAACCACTGGAACAAGTGCCCACCACTCTCTTCTCTGCAGACCCGGGCCCTGCCTGCCTTGCGGTCTTGACACCCAGGGCAGAAGTCTCAGTCTGAACATGCTTTCCTCTGCTTTGATCCCTCTTAGTTCCTGGATGACTGTGGAGGCTTAGCAGGCCTCCTGTGTAAAGAAGTGTATTTATATCCAACAGTAAAACACTCTGCCATTTTATCCTCATGGTATTTAATGGGAAGTAAACAACTTTAAAACTGGCAGACACCACCCTGGCAGCAGTGCTTCTGGCCAAACCTGCCTCCAAGCCCACCTAGTGGGTTGTAGCTTCACAGCCTCTCTCTGCCTGGCACTCTGAGCTCACTGTCATCAGCTCTGAGCATCTTGGTCCCCCTCCAGATAGTCTGAGAAACTGTGACACCTCCCCAGACCACCGAGGCAAGTGAAGCCAGACTGATCCATCCTGTGAGGACAAAGACCTCAAATACCAGCCCAGGAGTATGCTCTGCAGGCAGATAAATGGCACAACATGCTCAGAGGCTCGTCCATGATGACGACATGAGCGGCAGAGTCACTTGGAGGGTCTAGGTCTTTCCCACTCCAGAGCCCCTGCTTCTGATCACTCATGACACTGTGTTGAGACCAACAGCTAGAAAAGTTCCCATCTCCATTTCTCAGAGCATAGGGGCTACTATCCCTTCCAGCTCTGTAATGTCAGGGTGTTCCGGACATCTTTATCATGGCCTATCTTCTCATTAAAGCCACTAGCCTCCTTATTCTTATCTGTGTCCTGCTGTCATAAATATTTCTGAAGCTGAAACCAGATCTTTTATCTTATTTCTTTTTCTATTTCCTCAGCAACAAATGCCTAGCATCCTGCACACTTGGTAGGTGCGTCGTATATATGTACCAAAGGGAATCGAATTGATGGAGCTTTCGGTTGATTTTCACAGCAGTGGTTCTCAATTGTGTGTGCAAGAGAGCAACTGGAAAGTTTATTAAAATACGGATGTCTGGTTACAGTACAGAAGGATGACCCAATTGTTTGAGGGAAGGTGGAAAGGGCTGGTATTTTCAACTTGCCAGGAAGGGATCCTAAAGATGGATCTACTTATGTTCTCCTTCCCAGTCTCTCTTGTAACAAAACTGAAGGGTGAGTCAGTTGTTAGACTGGAGTGGACATGAATTCAAAAAATGGGACAGAGAACACAAGTCCCCACAGAGCAGGGCCCTTGTCTGCCTCTTGAACAAAGCTTTGGTTTGATTGGCAGAGGTCTGTAACACAAAGGCGGGGACATTGTCTGTAGGGGGAACCTAATTCTAGAAGGGCTGACTGCCCCAAGAAGCCTTCAATCCCCAGGCTGAAGGAAAGGCTGCTAGCAGTGAAGGAGGGACAAACCGTGGCTCTGTCAGTGGAACTGTGTGAAGTCATAAGTTTAAAGAGTAGATGGGTATTTTAGAAAGAAAAAAAGAGCTTGAAGGGATACTCTTAGCTCCCCAGACAATCCGAGCATGTTATGCTCAATTAGTTAATGTTTGCAAAGTGTTTTGATCTTGCAAAGCAGCAAGATAATCCCAAGCCCTGTTTACTAAACACTTTTCTCTCAAAGTGACAGCCAGGCAGAAAGCCAGTTCCCAGCTTGCCAGATCAGAGGAGCAGCTGGAGCACCTCCTGGGGAGTGCTTGTCCCATGGGATCCACGGAAAGGAAGGTCCTGGGTGGTGGGGTTTTCTGGGTGGGGATGTGGTAGATGCTTCTGTCCTGTTGCAGGAGTCCCTGCCCACTCCCCACCTGCTGTCAGCTACGCAGGGTGCACCCTGGTGTTTGCTGCAACTGGAGTGCATGTGGCTCCAGCCACCTCCTGCCCAAGAAGAGCAGTGCCACTGGGCCAGCTCCCAAGTCCAACTATGCAGCCTCTTTCTCCCCTGGCGGCCCCTCAGGAGTTGCTCTTCTTCTGAAGCACACAGCTGCTCATCCTCGGCAGCACAGAAGGACCCTGCGACTGCCTTCTCTGGAATTGGAGCTTCAGCCAAGCTGTTACCTCCATCCTTAGCACTTGCTAACTGTTCTTATCTAAATCTGTCCCGCTTAGGCCATCTTGGTCAGATTACAGTTGATTCTTCCTATTCTCAGGTTCAACATCCACATTTGACTGAATGAGGACCAACCAATGAATGGATAAAGGCGGTGTGGCTTTATTATACAGTGCAGTGCTACTCACCAGAAAGAAGACATTTATAGGTAAATAGATACACCTTGAGGCCATACTCTTAACTGAAATAAATCAGACTTACACAAGTAAACGTGATATTGTTTCTTCGACGTGAGAAACTGAAAGTATAAATAAGGACCAGAATATATTCTGAATATTATGAAATGTGAAGAAAGTGTTTAATTGGGAAGGGGAACTGGGACAAAGGAAGGGGAAAAAAGGAGCAATGCAACAGAGCTGTTGTGAATGAGGAGGGGAAGAGGAATTGAAGGAAAGACCGGGGCTGGGGAAAGAAAAGGGGAACTGATATAAGCTATAGACAGGTACAGAGTCCCAAAGACGCAAATGAGCAGTATGTATATTTTAAATGTACTAATAAACTTAGTTGGAAAAAAACCTTGCGTTTGTATGGGAGGATGCACAGGCCTTTTTTCCTCATTGTTCATTAAGCCATCTAATGACTATTTACATGCACTGCATTGTGTGATACTGAAGTCTAGAGGTGATTGCAAGGGAGTGGTGGGGCAGGTGCAGGTTTCATGCAAATGTGGTGCTGATTTATAAAAGGGACGTGAGTGCCTGCAGGATTCTGCCCCTGTAGAGCCTGAAAGATTGTGCTGTCACTGCTGGCTTACCATCTTCCTTGATCTTTTCATATCTAACTTTAATTTCATATTATTCATTTTTTCAGTTATTTTGTGTAGAGTTTTTCCTTGTTTCTTTCAGTTTAATCCTTTAGACTTTGTGAGTTTCTTGATCTGCTTTAGTCACCACTATGAATCTATCACCGAGGAAGATTTGAAAGGTCAGTAAGGGGCTGTGAAAGCAAATACCTGCTGCTGCATGAGAGCAAGCGCACACACGAGAGGCTCGCAGCAGCAGGGCGTGGTGTGTGCTGGTGAGCTCCCCACTTCTGACGGCCAGCCCTTTGGTCTGCAAACTATGACAGGCAGAGACGGATATAGTTCTACTGTGTCACATGGATGTTTATGTACTATTTAGCGATTTACCATGCACTTAAAAGCACTTTCACAATCTTTTCAGGAAAATATTAATGTTTCTGCTTTAGCATTCATAACTTGAATGCCCCAAATAAAGACAGACAATAGAGCAGTGGTTCTCAACCTTTCTAATGTCGTGACCCCGCAACACAGTTCTTCGTGTTGTGTTGACCCCAAACCAAAAAATAATTTTGGTGGCTACTTCAAAACTGTAATTCCAAATAAATAACATTGCCGATGGCTTTAGGTGACCCCTGTGTTTTGGTCGTTCGACCCCCGCCGGGGTCGCAACCCACATGTTGAGAATCGCTGCACTAGAAGAGATGGAGTCAGCTCGTTAAGACTCTGAAGCTCTGAAAGGCAAGAGCTCACTCAGGGGGCTCACACGAGTGACTGCCACGGAAAACAGGATCAATTTTGCCACATCTTTCTATTTATAACAAATAAGCCAATCTTTTAAATGTTACACAAACTCCCTTAGCTTTTCAGTGCTGGCATAACCAAGTCTTCAAACAAAACAAGTCTACAGACAAACTACCAGCCGGAAGGGCCTCTGCCACAGCTGGTAGAAGTTTGCAATACTTCACTCTTTTCTGTGGGCTTCCTTTTACTTTTCTGCTGCTTTTCTCTCATCCACGCTATTAAGGCCTTCCATCCACATTAGCCCAAGCTGCCTGGGCTGAATGACTACCCCCAGCCTCACCCCGGCAGGCTCTGTGCTGTGCTAGCCACATTGGCCACCGCTTCGTTTGCCCTTTCTCTGCTCCGAGTGCACCAGCTATTTATCTCCACATACTCAGCTGTGAAGACATGTGCAAGTTTTTTCACATATTTTCTCTTCAGTAAAAATGAGTCTATTTATAACACATAGTTCATGGTTCTGCGAAGGTTTCAGGAGCTAAATAGCACCGATAAGGAAGTGCACATGGCTTGTAGGATCACCAAAGTAGGGCCATACCCAGTGGTAGCTTCTTATTTAGTAATAATCCCAATTATTCTATTAAGCCAAAATGACTTAGCCAGAAAGCCTTCGTAAGTTCTGGCTCACACCAGCTAGCTCTCTCTCCTAATTCATCAGCACCATGGCTCTACTTTGGACATTCCCTTCCAGCTATACATCTCCAAATTCCAACAGATCCAAATTCTGCCACCTAAGCGACTGTCAGGCCTTTTAGTTGAAAGTTTAATGGGGATGATGTGCTAAAGATAATGACATTCACAGCTCTCCTTTTCAGCTTTCCCCTCTAAAATTCTTCAGTTCTCTTTGTGACTTCCCTACCACTCGCTGTGATCTCCATTCTGGTATACTTCTTTTGTTCTCATCTTTGTTCATAGGTGAACTGTTGTGGCAGAACAGACCTTTGAGTCCCAGCATGAGGTACAATGTCTATTTTTCCTTTTGTGTGCTGATTCCGCTGTTTCCTGGGCCCTCTCCATGAAAATGATGGCCTGGAGAAAAGCAGCAAGAGAACAGCGCCTCTCAAGGCTGCGCAGCACCAGGAGGAAGGCAGAGAGCATTAGCTGAACTGTGTGGGTGTCGAGAATGCTTAAGTTGCTTGTTCTCGATTTTAATATTTTGACCAATTTTGCATACTTGCATCTGGTAGCCAGGACAACTAACTTGAAGATAATATGCAGTACAACAAATATTGTTGAATTCCCATAATTTTCTTTAGTGAAATTCTGTGTCATTTCTTATTTATTTATTTATTTATTTATTTTTTTAAATTCTCTTAAAAAAAAAAAAAAAAAGGGTGGGCTAAATAGCTCAGTGGGTTAAAGCACCTGCTCAGGCAGTCACAGCCCAGGGTTCAGTCCCTACTGTGCCTTGCCAGCCCCTCCCATGGGTCAAGCCGAGATAGCGATTGAGACTGAGTAAGGTGGCACGCGCATGTAATCTCAGCTCTTGGGAGGCTGAACACAGGCGAATCACTGCAAGTCTGGTCTGTGTAGTGAGACCCCGTAGGCCCTGTCCTAAATTACTAAATAAATAATTAATTAATTAATTTTTAAACAGCAGAAATGAATTATCAGCTAAGCCAGTTTTCTTCCATGTCTCAGTTACTGTGGCGAAAAGAAATGGATGTGCATGTATCAGCTCAAAGCAAAGACCACCAACTTCATGGATTCTGTGCACCAACAAGTACTATTCCATTGGCATTGGAAGCCAAAATTACATAATGTAAAGATCAATGGTAAAGTCCAAGCTAATATAAAATGCTTAGCTTTTCTCTACTTAGAAGGGCATTTAATCATACTGTGAAAGGTCAAAAGAAAGATACAAGAAAATAACAGGGTTTTGGTTTAATTATCTTAATGGAAGCCCCCCCCCCCAAGTATTGATGGTCACGTGACTCTGGATGGCACTTACTCCTCTGGTTGCAGATGTATTTTCATATTTGTGACTTTCACTCAGATGACTATGGAAGACTTGCAGTAAAATTTCAGGGCAAATTTTGTTTCTTGGTTCTAGGCAGGAAAGAAAAATAAAGCATTGACATACAGGCAGCTGTTGGCCAGGAAAAAAAGAGAATGAGAAGGGAGCCAGCCCTACTCCAGCTCACCAGTAAAGCTCCTAGGCCTGGGACTGTGTGCTCTCCTCTGATTAGATGATGACTGGATCCTAGCCATGCCTGCTGGACCTGGTGACGCCAGTCTAGCTGAACCTGGGTGTAAAGACTCCTAAGTGTGGAAAGGATAGTTGGCACAACCTCTCTCCTCATTCTCCCTTCTTCCTCTCCAGCAGCCACCTTGTGCAGCCCCATGCATGCCACTGCATTTCTGCCTGGCATGCCTCCTACCTACACAAGCCAGGCCATGCCTATGGGTGCCGAGGCTCAGGAGTACAGCCGGTGTGATGCCGTGTGTCTCACAACTTCATGAACTTGGTGCACTCTTCTAAAGTCACACCTTCTCCCGGCAAAGCCAAGGACCCAGGGCCATAAACAAAGACTCAAACTGAAGCTGAGGCAGGTCAGATGAGGGCACCTTGCCCTGCTTTTTATAACTTGTCAACAGCTTGAGCAAGGGAATTGCAGAACATTTTAGTTGGCAAGGCAAAGAGATCAACCTAAGCTGTCAAGTTGCCCAGATTTAAGGGAGTCTTAATTACATATGTAAAGCTGCGAAGATCACAGGACCTCTTCTTGCCCCTCCCCTACCGCACTCTCCAGCTCCCAACCCCCAAGTGCATTCCTTCCTGCAGCAACTCCTCAAGCACTCATCATCGATGCAATTTACAGTCACGTATGGTAACAGCAAGGTTGAGTGGATGCACAAGGCCCCAGTGGGAGTGTGGCCGGGTAACTTTTTTGAAAATTTCTTCCATAATTCATACAGTGTGGGAATATGCCAGCTCGCTGGGAAACACCACCATGGTAGCATTCCTGGGAAGGCATGGAAAGGTTTTGAATAGCTCTGGGTGTCTTAGTAAAATAACAATTCTGGTAAAAACCTTGGAAGGTTTCTGGACAAACAGGCTAAGGAGAATTCCTTACATCAAATCGGTACTACTCTTCTAGCCCAGACTTGTCCTTGAAAGCCCTCTGCAAAGAGAAACTCCAGGCATGCTTGGTGCTGAGTAAGCAACAGCATTCTGATTCCAGGAGCCAGATTATCTTCACCACAGAGGCAGCTAAGGACGGGAAGCCTGGTCTTGGGATAACAACATAATATTCTTCCTGCTACAAATAAGTGGCTGTCCAGGTGGGAAGAGGGTGTAGAACAACAGGGTGGACGCCCAGAGCGGTTGGAACACACTACCAGTACTCTATCTCATTCCACTGTAGGCTTCCAGATATGTAATGAGTAGGTAGGGATAGATACTCATTTAATAAAAATGAAATAACAACATTGAGTGTTTCATCAGGAAAATGATATGATCAGTGATTTGTTCCAGAATTATGAATCAGTAGATTTTATGAAAGATTAATGAGAGAAAGAAATGATAGACAATCTTAATGCGAGAAATTCACTAGAAGGCTCTGCAACACTTTGAGCAAGAGATAACAATTGGAATATAAAAAGGAAACCCATCTGTATAAGCTGTTTTATTCAGATAGCTTAATTTGATATTCAGCAAAGAAGTGCAGAAGAGAGGAAGATGTGAGATGGTATCCTGATATTGAGTTGTGAAAAGGAATTAGAGGGAGAGGACTACCTCCAAGAAGAGATGGCCCAAGGCTGAGGTGAGCTGGGTAACCCTAGGGCAGAAGTTCACCATGAAAAAGATGTGGAGAAATCAGGAGGATCATGGTGAGAAACTAGAAGCGTTTTCAAAGATAGCATAGTTATAAAATGTATAAAATAAATATTCATATATCTTGCATTCAGGGAATAAATTTCCTAGGAAAACAGCAGAATAAGGACAGGGGAATGAGAAGGGAAGGCTAAAAGATTGAGAAGCTATTTCCAAAAGGTCTGGTTTAGTTTGAAAGCTCGAAGTTGGAAATGAAAGTTGTTTATATGGAAGAAAATGGGTTGACAGTGTGAGCTGATGCAGTATTCAGTTATGGACTCCCTGTTCCACTCTAGCTGGGGACTCGAGTCCATCCAAGGTTTGGGGTCAATGAGAACTTGGTCTTCCTCTGGAAGGAGCAAAGGACCATTTTCCTTCTTCTTCATAGGATTAGGAGACCATCCAGTCTTCTGTGTCCTGCCACGGATCAGTCTTTTCTTTTCTTTTCTTTTTTTCTTTTCTTTCTTACCATGCTTTTCTGCAGCTCATCTGCTAGCCTGACCTTAGCCTAGGTGCTTGCTTCCCTATTTCCCCAAGAAAAATGGATTCACTGGCCCCTTGACCTCTTGCTTCTGATGTCTCCACTGTTACCTCAAACCAACCCTGCATACATGCAGGGAGTCCAAAATGTCCTCTGCTGTTAAAAATAATACATGTTCTGAAGTCCCACAGTCCCACAGTCCCCTGAATTGTTTCTAAGGCACAGAAGCATGGCAACATGGCTTAAAGCTGGACAGAAGCTTCTCCAAGAAGCAGGGCCCCCACTTCCTACAGTCAGTACCTTGTCCTTCCCCTCACAGCAACTTCCTTTCATTTGAGTCCCTCCTCCCCAACTGCACACTGCATATCTTGGTTTTTTCTGTCTGTCTGTCTGTCTGTATGTGTGTGTGTGTGTGTGTGTGTGTGTGTGTGAGCTCAAATTTGTGGTGATCCTCTTGTTTTCAGCCTCCCTCACACTGGGATTACAGCAGGCGGCACCACTCCTGGACTACATTGCTACTTGCTCTCAGAGGCTCAGCTATGTGAGGACTGGCTGGATTGGATGTTGGTGAAGGAATAAAATGTTTCAATTCCAGACGTCAGTTGTATAACAAGGTGACCAGAGCTAATAGCTATGAATTGTATTATTTTAAATCACTAGGAGAGTAGACTTCAAGTGTTCTTACCTTCAAAATCAAAAAGAAAAGTATTTGAGATTGTGCATATGTTAGCTCAGTTCAGCCATTCCACTATATCATATGTTTCAAAATGACACATGATATATGCAATTGTGTTTATTAAAGATAAATCAATACAAAAGAAGAAAAATGAGATAATGTGGCATACATTGTCTTTTCATTGGAGACTGAGTAAATAATACTGCTTTGTATATTCAGTGAGTTCTGGTCAGAGTCTGGACCTCAGAGATATTATGCTGTTGAATGTGTATGATATTGTCTTCTTATTAACACTATTTTTCATTTGGGCATGTGGGGAACTACTTCTGATCACTATTCTTTTTAATATATATGCATGTATGTATGTATGTATGTATGTATGTATGTATTTGGTACAGGACCTTACTATGCAGCTCAGACTCGTGGTGGTCCTCTTGTCTCAGCCTCCCCAGCACAGGGATTACAGGCATATACCACCACCCCTGGTTTCTGTGGCCAGCTTGGCAGCAGGGCATCTACTACTTGGAATAGAACCTGGGTCCTTGTGCTTTCTAAGCAGGCACTTAGACCACTGAGCTATCTCACCAGTCCCATTTTGCTGTTTTTGTGGATTTTCTTAAAACTGTGTTTGGGTCTACAGAGAGTAATTTTTGCTGTTAAGACACAGCTCTTCTGAAATCACCTCTGGATGTCACCCATCCATGAGCTCTCTCCACAACAAAAGGTAGTCATTTGAACATCTCCCTGCCTCACTGGAACCCTGAGAATCCAGGATCCAGTTCTTTGCCTGGTCATTTGGAACCTCACTCTAGTTACCCATAGCTTAAAGAGTGACCACAGGGATAGCTCACATGGATTTCTGTACAGTCGCTGTGCCTTAAATCCCTGTCTCCTGACCTTCTTGAAACCTCCATACATACTTGTGGTGGATTGATAATAGGTGTTCAGCTAGTAGCACCCTGCTGAACTGAACCAGAGTGGTGCTGGGTGTGGGAAGCCCACCTGAGGATGGCTGCCAACAAAGCAAAGAGGAAAAGAAAAGAAAAAGAAAGAGATGCTCTTAGGAGGCTGTTACTTCTCCTGGGTGCCATTGGTTCTCTTGGACGAGCTTGTCATGCTGGCCTTCCTGTTATAAGTGTGGCTGTTCTCATTGTCAAAGGAGCTTTGGACCTTGTTGTTGCTGAGGATGGCTATGATACTTTTCCAGGAAACTCTGGTTCCTACTCTGAGGGTTGCTTCCCGGTCCCCACACAGATCTGTAAAACAGACTTGCTCAAGACATTGTCGTGGGAGCTAGGTCTTCAGCTGGACTCATGCAGGACATTGCCGTGGGATCTGGGCCCTGAGCTGGATTCTCTGGTATTTAGTGTGTGGACAGATTTTCTGAATTCTCTTTGAGTATAACTTTTTTGGTAACCATTATAAAACAATCCTATAAATTATGTGTACTGTATTAAATTTTCCCTTTGCAAGAACTAACAGTGCTGTTGCACTGTGTCCCCTTGGTGCTGGGAGCTGGATTGTGGCTCCATGCAGAGCTCCTGGATGGTGAAGTCCACTTTTTGCATTCTACAATCTCTTCTCTCAAGGAGCACAGCTCTGCTGCAAAGTCATTTTTGTGCCTCTCCTTCTATTCTTTATCTTTTCCATTCTCCTTGTCTCCCTCTTATTTTTTTTTTTTTTCTGGTCCTGTAGTTGTTAACAGAAGGAGGGGAATTTAATATTAGTTACTAAATGAATAACTGTGAGCAAAATTTACACTATAAATCAATTCAAAAGAAAAGATTAAAAAGATATGTGTAAAATCAGGATAAGTGAGAGCTTCTTTGTGCTTGGAGAGGACAGGAAGCAGCCCTCCTGTCAAACAGTGCAGTCCACAAGAGTATCTATTGTACTCTTCAGATTCCATCTTTGTCTTTCAGGTTCTTACACTAGTGAGACAATAGGATGTTTGCCCATGCAGGTCTGATTTGTTTCATTTGAGGGTATGTTCTCTAGTTGCATCCACTTACTAATTTAAAAACAAAAAAAAACTCTCAAATTTATCCTATTTTATGGCTAAATAACATTTCATTGTGTAAAAGTACCACATCTTCTCTATCCATGCTTCAGATGATGGGCATCTAGGTTGTTTCCAGGTTTTAGCTATGAAAAATTGTACAGTTATAAACATGGGAGCGCATATATGATTATTGCATGATGTTTTCAGTTCTTCAGAAAAAAATACCCAGGAGGGAAATAGCTGGCTTGAATGGAACCTCCAATATCAGCTTTTTAAGGAATCTCCACACTAATTTCCATAGTGGTTTCACCATTCTGTACTCCCAGCAACAACAGAGAAGGGTTCCTTTTCCCCCATGGCCTCTCTAGAAACTGTTATTGGCTGACTTATTGGTGTTAGCCATTCTTTCTGGGGTGAGATGGAATCTCATTGTTGTTTTAACTTGCATTTCTCAAATGACCAATGATGTTGAACATTTTTTCATATATTTACTTGCTATTTGTAGTTCTTCATCTTCAAAGTGTATATCCATCTCCAGCTCATTTTTGAATTGGATCTTTGAATTTGGGAGTCCCGACTTTTTAAATTCTTTGTATGTTCTAGATAGAAGGCTTTTGCGGAACAGTCAGTCAGCTATAATTGTGGTTTTCCTTTTTACTCTATTAGAGATTCACTTTTAAGTGCAAGAAACTTTTCAGAAAGATGAGATCGCAGTTGTTGATTCTTTGAAGCATTCCCCCCTTTAGTTTGATTTCTGTTCATGAGCTCTGTACCCCTATGTCTTTAAGATTTCTATCTATGTTTTCCTCCAGAAGATTTAATATTTCTGTTTTAATATTTAAACCTTTGATCTATTTTGACTGTAGCTTTGTGCATGGGGATAGGCACGGGCTTAGTTTTAGCTTTTGGAATGTGGAAAGCCAGTTTTTCTAGCACCATTTATTAAATATGCTATCTTTCTTCCTGTGAACATGTTAGGCCTCTTTATCAAAGATAAGTTGGCTGGGTGTGTTTGCAGCTGTGTCTGCATGCTCTAATCTGTTCCATTGATCCTCAAGTCTGTCTCTATGTCAGTGCCATGCTGATTTTACCACAGTAAATTTTTAGCATAATTTGAGGTCAGGGATTGTGAGACCTCCTGCCTTCCCTTTATTTCTCAGGATTGTTTTGCTGGGTCTCTTTTGCTTCCACGTGAATTTAAGGAAATTTTTCTATAACTCTCTGAGGTATACTAATGGTATTTTAATTGTGATTGCATTGAATCTGTATAACAGCTTTGGGAGTATGGCCATGTATATGTATGTACTTAACTAGCACAAGTGCATACAAATTGCAGGAGTTGATTTTGTGACTGTTTGCTTTACCACCAGTTTTTAAAATTTTAGCATTAAAAATCTACCCTTACACTATGAAGACAATAACAATTGCATAGAATTTCCTAGTGCAGCCACACTTTTGACTTCTGCATCACCCAGTAATAGACAAGTAATTGTCCATAATCCCCAATGACAAGTATATTTGAAATATATGACAAGTATCTTCGGAGAACTGCCTTGATGAGCCTAGATGTCTCTGAGATATATTCACTCTGGGTAATAAAGTACACTCATTTTTACTTTGATCCAGGAACTATCAGAATAACAGCCCCAGGCTGACCTCTCACATGTAAAAGTATTTATATTCACAATATTCCACCAATATTCTGCATTTTGCCAATATGACAGTTACAAAGAGATATGCTATTGGTGTTTTGAATTGAATTTATGTTGCTCTCAAAAGGCTAGGGCATCTCTGTTGCCCCGATCATGACATCAGGATGTGGCTTGTGCACTCACCCAGCCAAGACTGCAAGTGAGACTGAACCCAGTTCATGATCTGTGCTTCAGGGCAGAGTGCAGTGTCTGCCAGGAGGGCTTCTTCCTGTCCCCCCCCCATCATGGGGATGCTTTCATTCATCCTCACTGTACACATATTAGTGAGAGAATAACCACACACTTTTAGAGGGTGAACTGTGCAACTCACGTTCGGCAGTCAGGAGAGAACTTTTGCAGTGCTATGCCCAACATGATTAATTTTCTCCTTTGCCTGTCACAGGCACTAGCCCTGAGGATGCAGATTATCTGTTTTATCTTCATTTTCCAAATTGCTTCACACAATGTGCTGCATGCTGGTAATGAAATTATTGGTGGAACAAAAGAAGGGGGAAGGGGAAGGTCTAATCACAAAGACAGTTTTAGATATAAGAAACTTCCTGTGAATGGAACAGCCAAGGCTGGTGCATAAAAACTAAAAAAGGTGGTTTTTTTTTTATATACTCTTAAACAAATGAGGATTTGGTCCCCTGAGAAATCATTGCCAGTTCACAAGATGTAGAGGTGGAGGTTTTCTTCTACCAGATAAAGCATCATAGCATATTTCAAACACATATATCTCTTTCCTATGGCAGAGTGCTTTCTATTATGATGACAGTTATAAGAGTTGACAGTACTAGTTGACTTTTGACCACAAATTCTTCAATAAATACATATGCTGAGCATTGAAAAAAACTCATTCCATATAAGTACTTGGTAGTGTACAGGCCAGGGGGAGAAGATATTAATTACCCAGATAAGCACTTAGTTGAAATATTAATCAGTGCTATGAAATTATAACATAGAGGAAATTTACCTACCTGGAAATGAGATGCCCAGGAGAAAGGGACCATCTCACTGAAATAAGAGGCATAAAATTTTCTGATTGTGAATCTATAGTATAGGTTTTCCGTAAGTAGGATAAACACTAAAGTTTGGGGCGAATGTGAACAGGAAAAATGAGAAATATCCATAGGAAAATGTGGTTGCCCTGTGAGAAGAACACCCAACGAGATGAATGTTAGGGCCCACTTCACCCACTCACTAGCGACTCTGCTCTCCACGTGACCTAGGCTGGAGACATCCAGGAGAGGGATACCAAGTGCTACTGGATACCCTGCTTCCTAATGACCTGTCAGATTGCCAGTTGGAGTGGTATTTTACTTCAGATTTAGATTTTTAAGACTACAGACAAAGCAGCAGGTTTGGGATTGATGAAATCCTGTAATCCATGGAACTTGACTTCAAGAATGAATGCTGATAGCCCAACCTAAACCAACCAACACTTAAGAAATCAGCTCTCTGGAGGAACACATGCACACAGGCAGATGCTATCTAATTAATTGGACAGCAGCCTTTTCAGAAAGTGGAGTCATTATTTTGGCTAAGGAGTAGCACCCAGCTTAATTGTGCATCTCCAAGATTTATTTGGTTGACATGTCATTGTCTTTATCATTCAGTATGTATGCACTATAAATAAGAGATCAGTTCTATTTTGAGAGACGATGAAGGGGATGAGTTGGGAAAGTTTGCAAAGGTTGTATGGGTGGATAAAAAAAAAAGTATCATCTTATTTGGGTCCAACATAAACTACATCAATATCTCCTCCATCCATGGCAGCTAAAATCATGCTAAGTTAGTAGTAAGTTGCATTCTCCATACTAAAACAAAACATCTTCACTATGGGAGAAGCAGTAGAGAAAGTGGTTCTGGTGGAATGGCTCTCTAGAACCCAGCACTGTCATTTTTGACCTATGCAACCAAGCCACGTTTACTTAATCTCTCTGAGCCTCATGTACAGAGATATCAAAGGACACTGGATTTGGCATCGTTATTTTCATCCTTATCATGAAGGAAGCCTTATTTCCCTTTGCTCCACTCTGGAGACTGCATCAATCTGTTTCAAGGACTAGAAAAACCCATGGGATCCCAGGTAAAAGTGTTGCAGTGTCTATAGAAGCCTTCAGGTTTGCTGAGCCCTGTGAAGGTTTCCTTTCAACTCATGACAGTCTCCTTTGGAAATTTTGGAGGCCCTTGTAGCTCCAGTTACCCAATACATTTTGGCAATTATCAGTCAATAGCTCCTCCCCTCCCCCAGTTTCAGGCTGACATATCCAACTGCTCACTGAGTTCCCCCAGCTCTTGGACCTCAGCAGACTGCAAGCCGATTCCAGCCTCACATGCACAGCCCTGCTCTCCTCCTCCTGTGGCCAATGTCAGACGCAGGGCAGGGCCAGGGCTGGTTCAACAGGCTCACAGCCAGGCTTGTACTGATTTTCTCATACATCTGTTGCAAATTAGAGGGATAACTTTCCCAAACAGAAGTGCCATTCTTGAGTCAAGAACAAAGGAAAAGTCAGGCTTCCATCCTGGGACACTTGAGCCATTCCTAGGGATGCTGTCCTTTGAGTAGTGTAATCGCCAGCCACTTGGATAATGAGACTAAGGCCCTGAGGAGAGGGTGGCTCCCTCACTTTCCTCACTTGTTTTTTTAGTAAGCCACCTTGATTTTGTGTTTAATCTCCAACAAAGACTTGAACTCCAGCTTCCAGTTTCTCAAACCAGCATCAGGTGTTCATCTTCTGGAATAGTCTGCCATTTCCAAGTCAATCATCAGACCCTTCATGCTGGCTAAATGAATGTTTCCTTCCCTGACAACATGACCTGAAGAGCTATCTGGAGCTCAAACCTGATGTGCTTACTTGTTCTCTTTGTCTCTCTCTGTCTCTGTCTCTGTCTCTGTCTCTGTCTCTGTCTTTCTCTCTGTCTCTGTCTCTGTCTCTGTCGTTGTCTCTCTCTCTCTCTCTGTCTCTTTCTGTCTCTGTCTCTGTCTCTCTCTCTGACTCTGTCTCTCTGGCTCTTTCTGTCTCTCTCTCTGTCTCTCTGTCTCTCTTCTTTTTTTTTTTTGGTGTATTTAGGACAGGATCTACATCTACAGAGTCTACAGGGTCTCGCTATGTAGATCAGACTCAGTGATTCTTCTGCATTCAGTTTCCCAAGCGCTGGGATTATAGGTGTGCACCAGGACACTCAGTCTCAGTCTCCATCTCAGGGCACCCTGGGGGTGGGGCCAGCATGGCAATCTGCTCAGGATGGAACCCTGGCTACTGTGCTCTCCCTAAGCAGGCCATTTAGTCAGCTGAGCTATCATGCTGGCCCCCTGCTGTGTTTTCTGCCCATAAACTGGTTGGAATTGTTCACTTATGCTGATGTGTGAGTCAAAGGCCTGGGGTGGCTGCCTTCTGTGCCCACCTTCCTTCTAGCTTCTGTGATGTCCTGCTTTAGCAACACTTAACTAGTTTCTGAGCTTTTCCTTTCAGTGCCAAGGTGTGGCTACTTGCTAATTTTGCTGAAGCCTACAACAATCTTATCTCTATTGCTCCTGCTCACTCAAGGTGACTTCAGGCAGCACCTCCCCAAGGCAGCTTTGTTTCATTGGTGGGGGATCCCCAGTGCTCCCCTCAGCTGCTCCCTCACACCTGCAATGATGGGATAGACATTTTGCTGACTAAGTGGGGGTATCTTCGAGTCTGGTTTTTCTGTCCTGTGTCCCTAACACTGCTCTTGGGCCCCTCAGTCACAGGCACTCAGTGAGTGAGGGCAAAGCCAACCTTGCTGAAGATGGCTAAGCAGAGGTAAGCCACTGGTTCTCCACCCTGGCTGTGGATTGGAAACATAAGGCACATTTAAAGACATCAATATCCATAGCTGACTTCAGGCTACTAGCAACAGGGCCTTGGGGAAAGTACAGACCCTTTAACATTTAGAACTCAGAGATGCTGTACCACTGGGCTGGGAAACACACAGATGTTTTCCCTCTGAGCAGGGATGTGGAGAGCGGTGTGGCAGGCACAGGGGAGGGGCCAATGCTGAAAACGTCGTATCCATGGGAGTCTGTGAAAGGATGCCCATCTTATGCCTGGGAATATCCCCAAAATATCCCCCCATGGATTATAAAGGCAGCTTTGTTTTACACTTCCGTAGCTTGGTTGATTAGCAGGGCACCAGGCTTTGGGTCACCTCATAGACTTATTGTGCATAAGAGAGGAAACCCCAAGTCGGCACACACATTTGTTTAATGTGCTGAGAGAGAAGAGTAAGAAGAAGAGGGGAGGAGAAGGTGCCTCACACGCCTGTGTGCTGATGTGAGGGAAAGAAGTCTCAAGGAACATACTGCGGGGCTCTCTGAGAGTGTCGCTTTCCGAGCATTCAAGCTATCCTCATCTCCGTGCCTCATCTCATGCTGCAAACAGCGGCTTTGCTATCTTTCTGACCCTGGACCTGCTGTGACAGAGAAGGCGCCACACTTCGACCCACAGGACATCGAACTGGCTCTGAATAGCCTAAGAAAGGCCAGCTTGGAAGTATTATTATAAAAACGCTTGGTGTTTGGGGGAGAAAATATGCCTATTATTTTCTCTTTAAGAATAAATTCCCTAAGAAAGGGAATATTTTTGAAATCCAACATAAAAGCAGCAAGAGAGTGAGAGAGAAAAAGAAACATAAAAGCAATCTTCTTTTAAATGGTCACCAAAGCATAAGGAGAAATATATGTGGGATGGGTGTAGTGTCAAAATTAATATTCAAACTCTCAATCTTTTTCATTAAAAAAAGTTTAATGAGTGGTAAAATAAATATATTTCCATTAAATATTAAATAAATTATTTACAACTTGAAAAAATATTTTTTTTTTCTCCACACATCTCTTTATGTACAGAAAATAAGACTTGGCACAAAAAGTAAGAAAACCACCAACAGTTTCCCTTTTCTTCACTGAAAGGAGACCAGCTCATCATTTACTCGGAAAAGGCAGCGATGACTCCAGCCTGATGTCCTGTAAGAAGCGAAAT
The DNA here is from genome assembly GCA_004027025.1 of Myocastor coypus. NCBI lineage: Eukaryota > Metazoa > Chordata > Mammalia > Rodentia > Myocastoridae > Myocastor > Myocastor coypus. Next base: position 23,620 of record PVJA010011751.1, on the reverse strand, counting down.
CACAGGTGAGCTCAACCCCAGCACAGCACTAGGAACACTACAAAGAATAATCAGGAATCAGAATTTCAGTCCATTCCTTCCAGTATATCTTGTGCAACAATGAGAAGACTTCTACAGTGAGAGCCTGTGGCTGTGAGTTGAATCCCTCTATCATTTCTCCCTATGTTATTTGCCTTTCCAAGTAGACAACTACAAGTGCTCATGCCACTTACATAAAATCCTGCTTTAAAAAAACAAAACAAACAAACAAAAGAAAAAGAGCTTTCCTAACCAAATTATGTCCAGTGTGGACATAATTAAAAATGAAGAACGAAGTTAGGCAGCTTAATGTTTTATGATGCATGGTTAATTTAGGATAATTAGTACCAAGGATATGATAATAGCCACTTCTAGTTAATAGGCAGCCCTGGATGCCAACACAGCATATCCCGTAAGGACACTAAATAACAACAGTAACAAAAATCCTCCCTTATTTAAGCTAGTGTGCTTAAGCTGGTATGAACAATGATCTATTTCTTGAAATATATTTCTAACAGTCTCAGAACATAGTACAGCACATAACCACTGCTAACTGTTATGGTTCTCCAAGCACTAGAACCATCAGGAACATTCACTAAAGAAGTCCTCACCCAGGGGACTTAGGGTTGGGCGTAGGAGTAGACATATCTAACAAGCGCCTCAAATTACTCTTCATCCACCAAGGCCAGGAAAATCAGTAGCTTCGAAATGTAGCACCATCTCTCCTGAGTGTCTGAGGAAATTCTAACTAGCTCTAAATGTGTCTTGATTTCCTGCTTCCTTCATCTATACCCTTTACTCACTACTTTTACCTGAAGGATCCTCCAGCCTTCAGTTTCCCTCTGATGATGTGTGAAGGCAGCACCCTTGCCAGGGTGGGCAGGGTGTGATCTCAACCAGACCTTGCAACCTTCTCTCCCAACATGCATCTGAATTGGGACACTCTCCATGGGGCAACGCTCATTTCACCTTCCCTCGCAATGTCATTCTTTCTATTTCTACTAAACAGTAGTTCTTTGAGAATAAGAACTGTATCTCACAAACAGAGTGAATTAATGCACAGCCCATTCTCAACACCAAATTCAATTTCATACAGAAAGCACAACAATTCACTCATAGTTCCTGGTGACTCTATTATCACAAACACATTCCTCATCTTCTCAAGATGATCATGTTTTAGCTTGAGCATTACAGAGCAGACTCTAAAGATGTGTCTTAAAAGTCAAACCTGAGCCGGGCGTGGTGGCACACGCCTGTAATCCCAGCACTTGGGAGGCTGAGGCAGGAGGATTGGTGCGAGTTCGAGACCAGCCTGGGCTACAAAAGTGAGCTCAAGGCCAGCCTCAACTGCATAGCGAGACCCTGTCTCAAAAAGACAAAAAAAAAAAAAAAAAGTCAAACCTGTATTATCCTTGGTTATGCCATGCCTTGTGCAGTGCCCTTTTCTTGTCGTAGTTTCTTTCGCTCTTCTTCACCTGCATATTCCCTGAAGTATCGTTTCCGAATCCTTGTGAGACAAGATACCCCAGAGTTAGCACAGTTCTCTCCATCTGTAAGTTGATTGATGTTTTCATGAATACCACAAGTTCTCTCTCTTGTGCTCATACAGATAAGCACAGTAACTCCTGCTCAACCCAAGCCTGAACACTGCTCTGAAGTATTAGCAATGTTGCCTTTAAATAAACACATTTCAAGAGAAGTGAGCCTTGATGATGTCCACCTTGCAAGGGCTGGGGAGGCGTGGAACACAGTCATGTCTGGAACCCAGGAAGCACAGACTGTGGAACGTTATGGCACAAACGAGTGTAAATGATCAGAAATTTTCAAAAGTGGCTTATATGACAATTCAGAATGTATTTGCCTACAATAAATATTTCCTTTCAGGTTTTTTTTATCGCTTCTCTCCTTAAAACCTAAGTGGTTTAAAACTCGCTTGGTGTTGTGTGAGCAATTTTATGTTTAGTGTGTCTTCAGTCAAACTACTAAACAATATTAAAATCATACTAACTTTTGTTGGCATAATGTTGTTAAGAAAAAATTGCTTAATTATGAACAAAATGGCAACTGTGGCTTAGCTTAGATTTTGTTTCATTTGTGAGGGGAGTGGGAGAAGAAAAGAGTGCCAACACGACAGATATGCTGTGCCCCTCCAAAGGGCTATTAAATATTGCAAGCTGAATAATTAGAAGTTTAATTATGGCAAAACCCATGCTTAAGTAGCAATTTTTCTTCTATCCTTCTATGTTAAATAATGGCTTTTCTGCATCTTTCCTAAATACATTTGCATGATCTGGCTTGAGGAGTAGAAGACCTGAGTAAATTCTAAGGTGTGCCAAACAATTTCAAGCTGCACATTGCACTTTATACGGATAATAAAACAGCTTTATGCATCATTTTATCGCTACCTAATTTGAACTTAAGATAGCAGTAAACAAAATTGGAAGATAACACCTTCTTTCCTTAAGTCAGTAGTCATAGATCACATACACAATCCAGTTATTAAAGTAATTTACCAGGACCTAAAATTAGAAGAAGAGTCCACTGCTTTTCTCAAGCTCGAGGCTGGCACATGAATCATCTACCAACTACTCATGCCTCCCCCAGCTCCCCTTCCCAAGTGGCTGCTGCTGGGCTGACAATGCCATCTTCAGGCACTGATCCTGCCCACCACCTAGCCCGGCTCAGTGCCCACATTCCCTGGGCAGGAGTGAGTAAGTGGGATGCTGTTCCCAGCAGAGGCAGAAACTTCCCAGGTGCAATAGTCACAGAATTGTTCTTGCTTCCTACAGCGCAGCATGCGGAAGAAATGTTTGGTTTTGGTTTTCAACTGGTTCCCTTATTACTTAGTTGATCATAGCAATATAGGCCCAAACTCCATTGAAGTAGCATGCTATGAAGGTCCTAACCCAGAACTTTGCCTGCTAAGGTGGGCAACAACAGTTTTGTCTTGGCTGCTGATTTGAAATTCTCTGGGGTTTTTATGCCAAAGTGCTGTGCTGGACACTATGAACCTGTCGTGGATCATTCCATAGTTTCTGGAGACATGTTGAGGCTGACAATATTCAAGAACAAAAAACAGCACTTTCTGTGAGTTGGTGGGGGGGAGCATCAGCAAGAAAAAGGGAATAAAATAACACCCCAATTTGTATGCTTAAAAAATTGCTAGTTAGGAAAACAAGAGCTTTGCATAATAAATTTCAGTGGTAGCCAAAGTGAAATGAATTTTGAACACATTCTGTTCTGAGATTGTGCCATCCGAAGATTAACTCTTATAGGTGCGACAGCAGTGCATGGTGGGACTTGGAAGCACAGGCCCTTTCCTCTCCTTGGGGTGTGCAGGTCAGGGCACACTTACTGAGTTGTGATCAGCACAGCGACGGCTGTAAGGGTCACAGCAGAGACAAAGGCGGCGATGGCGGCCAGGGCAATTTTGGACAAGTCCTGGCCAGCGATCTTGTGGGTCTTCATGGATTTTTCTCCACACCGTTCACCAAAATAATCCTGATCACATCTGCAAATAGCCCATGTTTAAAAATTAAAGTCAGCAAATACATTTTAGTCTTAAGTTTACTTTGTAGGTCAAAAGCAGCCATTTAATTCCAACATTAAAATAGTGTCATACCAGCTACTTGTATTCCAAACTAAATTTGTGTTTGAGGTAAAGATTTGTTAGTACTGGTGTAGGTGTGATATCCCAAGACATCACACCTTGCAAGTCTTCAGGGACCAGGTACTGCACTCCACGGCTCGTTACACAGTCACTACACTCCCTTCACCTCATGTGTTGATGCTTTGCTTGGGGCAGAACAACTTGAAAGATTATATGCAAAATACTTCCAAAAGTACTTGTCTTAAAAAAGGGGGACTCGTAATTTTCATTTTTAAATTTTATGTGAGGTTTTGCTGTGCAATTCAGACTCCTAGGGATCCTCCTGTCTCAGCCTCCACAGTGCTGGGATTACATGTGTGATCTACTGTGCCCATTTGGGGGCCTGCATGGCATGTGGTAGTGGGGATCAATCTTGGGACACTGTGCTTGCCAGGAAGTCACTTATACTGACTAGCTATCTACCCAGCTCCCAAAAAAGAGGTTTTAGAGAAAAACATTTTATAAAGTGGTTTACACTGAAAGTCAGCAAACTAGAGCCACACATAAAATCTAGCCAGTTGTCTTTGCTAATTTTACAACCTGTGAGCTAGGAATTGATTATATATATTTTAAATGGCTACATTCTAATTGGTTCTGTAAGGAGTGTACGACCTTGACCTAAAAATCTTAAATGTTTACAATGTTTATTACCTGAACCTTTAAGGAGACATTTGCTGACTCCTGAGGGCTTTTTTTTATTTTGTTTTGTTGGGGGTTTGTTTTGTTTTGCTTTTGAGAAAAGATCTCACTGTGCAGTTCAGGCTGGCCTTGAGTTCATTATATAGTGCAGGTTGGCCAGGAACTCTCAGCGATCCTCCCGCCTCAGCCTTGCATACGCTAGGATTACAGGTGTACAGTACCATGCCCAGCAGATCCTTGGTGTATGTGTTATAAAAATCAATGGCTTTCTGCGGTTCAGGATTTGAGATGTGGCATAGGAGATACAGAACAAAATAGAATTGCAAGTACTTACTGGCAGGTCACTGTGTCCATGTTCTCTAGGTATTTGCATTCTCCATGAATGCAGAAATTTTGAAAGTCTGCTGCACAGGGATTCTTCTTCTTTTTGTTTCTTCTACTTTTTCCATTTTTGCTGCCCTTTTTCTTTCTTTTGGGTTTATCTGAAGTCTTTTCACTTTCTGTCTTGTTCTTCTTGGGTTTTACTACCTGTTCAACTGAAAAATGGAAAGATGACAATTGCTATTGTCACCTAGTATAGAATTTGAGTGACTGGAGACCAGGAAGCCAGAGAGGATGAGCCCTGGAGATGCAGCTCATGGCTCACACGATGAGTTCCCACAAGGTAGGCGGGAAGAGCGGGGCTGCGTGGCACTAAAGTGCAGGGACTCCTTAGCCTCTTCACTTACTTATGCACATATTTTAATTGATTTGCATAATTACCATCATTTTTATTGCTAATGAAAGTTACTTTTGGAAAAAAGTTAAACATTTTAAGTATTTCTTGAATTTCTAATACTTCCAAGTTCCTGATAACAGTCATGCCTCTGTATACCATTAGTCACATGATACAGAGGAGGAAACTGAAATTCAGTAAAGACAAGTAACTAGCCCTAGCACAAGCCATAAAAAATGAATGCCCACGTGCCAAGACCCTTTCATGCCCTGCTATGTTTGGACTTCAAAGCCTGATGCCATTGATGACAGTGGCATAGTGCTGGTTGATTTTTCACACCCATAGCATCCATCCTTCTGCTCACTCCCACACTTAGGAATTGGTGGGTGCCACTTGAAGGAGGGTGGAAAAAAGTGAGAAGTATATTTTAATCAATTTTCCAGTTCTCAGATTACAATAGATTATAATGAATTTCTATGTGACAGTGGACTCATTTCTGGATTCAATCTGTTTGCAAAGAGCCTGCTGATTTTGTGTTTGATGCATGCAGAAATTTCTCTTAAATTATCAAATCTCCAGAGAAGTTCAGCCTTCTGGTTATGCAAGGTGTGGCTTACTCATACACTAAACATGGAGAGTGAGTGTTTCCATCTGGTGCTGGGCTTTTCCTTATGCAAATCCCTTAATAGGTTATCTGATCAAGTATTTAGCAAACAGAGCCCAGAAAAAAAGAGAAAATACCATCAGTCATAAGGTCATTCAGCACCCATCAGTCATAGGGTCACTCAGCACCCATTCAAGAGAAAACATAAAAAACTGTAGTGAAGATCAGCCAGGTCATCAAAGGTAAAACCTCATGACTGAGAAAATGACAAATCCTTTAGCAGATTATTATAATAACAAAAGTCAATTTAATAGTCATTTTAGTGGGTGGATATACAACTTTTTATGCTGAGCCTTTCCTTTGATTATAAAAGTAAAAGTTAGGATAAGTCCTCTACAAAAACATTGTAAATGCATGTTACTGTACTTTTATCAGACAGATTACAAGTGACAGAGTCAAACACTAGTCACCATACCAAGGTGTTGCAACAGGCATTCATCCCTGGGCATTTACATGAATGGCCATTCAGAGGAGGTGAGCTAACGGTCTCACCATAGTATACAACGTGCTGCAGTTCTGACCACTAGCTCTTGTCCTGATAGTAATGTACCTGATTTCTGAAGTGTAAACTATTCACACTATCCTTGGGAGAACAGTTGCTATCCATTGTGACAGTCTAATGTCATTGCTCCATCACAGGAAGTACAGGTGGATCCTCTCCTTGAGCACACACAGCCCACCTCAGAAGCAAGCGGGTGGAGAGTTCATAGAAGCTTTCGTACCTGCCCCTGCCCCCAACCATTGCCCTGTACAGTGAGTGCCCCCAACCCCTTCTCCTGTCAGGAGTCTGCCTAAGGAGAATCAGAAGCCAAGACCCCCTTGCTCTGCTTCAGCAGATGCTTCCAGCATATTTAGCTCTGACTCATAGCGGCCCTCTTCTCCCCTCCAGAGTGATGTGAGGGTAATAAACAATCTTATCTTTCTTTTGTTTGTACTTCATTCTGAGCAAAGGAAAATCAGCTAATCAAAAAGTGAAGAGAGCTATGAATCACTACTTTTTAGCTGACAAATAAGATTTGGGTTTAAGCCACAATTTTAGCAATAGTAGTTTTGTGCACACCTTTCCTCTTGGCCATTTCTAGCGAGCATCACTGTTGTTTCAGCACTTTCTCAACATCTACTATTTAACAGCAAAAGGCACACTTCCTCCTGCCCTGTCCTCTCCTCTCCTCTCCTCTCCTACTGCTTCCTTGTGCTAAACTGCAGTTATTCGAGAAGGGTGGTACTGGTGTGTGGGGAGGGAACACACACGCTGAGACACAGCGTCCAGGAAGCCTGAGCTCCCCGACTCTCAGGAGGAGGGGTGTGGGGCATGGCAGAAAGGTCACTGTACCTGGGACCAACTTGGGCTCCAATTCTGGCTCAGGTGCTTGCTACCTTTGTGACCTTGGTTAGCGAGAAATCCTAAAGCTTCAGTGATGGGAACTACAGTTCCTACTGAATAGAATTGTGAGCCGTAATGTTAAACATAATGTACTGGCTAAGCTGTAGGCATGCAGGATGTGTGCACACACGGCTTCTCTGACTCAGTTCACCAAAGGGTATGCGGTGCTCAAACACAAGCAGCTCTGGAGAGCCACCTTCCCCCAAGCCTCCCTCTGGCCCTATAGTCTCCCGTTCACAGCTCCGAGTGCCCTTAGCCTCTGCTTACCTCTGACAGAGTTATCCACGATGTAGCCCACTGTGCCTGGCTCTGCGTCATCCTCTTCTGAATAATCCTCCTCAGCCCCCAAGGACAGCTCGCTGGATGAAGACGTGGCACTGGCAGGGGACAGCACCTCACTGCTTGTGGTAACCTGGAAGTCACCATCGCTGTGGGTCCCGGGCAACAGCAGCCCACCCTTTCCAGAGTCTGTGCTATTTCGCTCCAGCCCAGCAACATAATAGCCTGCAGGGGAGGAAGTAGACAAGATGAAGTGGCCTCCCACCAGGCAGCTGCTGCAGAAATGCTGTCGCTGTGTCCAGATCCAGGCAGGCTGTTCTCTGCCCTTGCTGGTGGCTGAGTCACTGAGGAAAGCCACTTTGCACTCTGTCAAGAGGAAACTCAAGTGCCCTGGTGACGGAGCCGTCCCAGTCTGGTACCTTCCCACGGTCTGTGTTAATTTCTAGAAGTACAAACCCTGCTGAGCTAAGCCAGAGGACTGGCTTGGCAGGAGGTGATCCAGGTGTCGTGGTCCAAAGGCTTTCCTGTTCCTGAAAGGGCTCTGGGCATGGCGCTGGCTGCCATCTGAGGTGGCGCCGGGTAGATCAGACTTCCTCACCTGGGCTTGTATATTTAACGGGATGTAAGGATAGAAGAGGGAAGATTGCCTCTGACAAAGATTGTCATTGTCCTTGCTCCCTTATTATTTTTACTCCATAGAAAAAAAACTTGAACACCAGGTAGGATTTTGTGCTCTGAGTTTCAGAACTCTGTTTTGTTTTTTAAGTTTTAATAGAGCAGCATCGGAGGGGTGTGTTCACCCCTCGCGAAGCCATGTGTGTCCTCGGGGATGGCGATATGATCCCCAGAAGAAGACAGGAGGTTTGAGACAGGTCTGGGCGCTCCAGGAGGAGCTCGAGACTCCGGTATCCGCTCTGTGCCGGTGAAGACGCCGGCGACCGCGCAGCACCACGCGCGGGCAACGCCAAGCCCTCATCATCCCGGTCAGTCCCTGTCCTGTCCCCTCCCTCTTTCCTTTCCGCGCTGCTCACCTGAGCCGAGGACAAGCAGCAACAGCAGCAGCGCGGGTGTCATGGATCCCTGATTCCTGGTCTCTGCTGCCCTAGTCCCAGGTCCCTGGTGCCCCGGTCGGCTGGAGGCTACTGACCTCCTCTCTGCCGGCACCTGTGCTTTATAGGGCGGGCCACAGGTCAGGCTGGGCGGGCCAGGCACAGGACGGGCCGGCCTCTCGCGAGTGACGTGTACCGCCCCCACTCCGCGGCTGGGCCGGGCCAAGAGGACGTCAGCTGAGACCCACAGTAGAGACAGACAGGAAAAGGGTCGCCAGCCAGAGGAAAGCGATCAGGAGATGGAGAAGGAGAGGACAGATAGCAAGGACTAGGTGTGGGTGTACCTGTACCCGTGCCCAGGACGGGTGTGGCCGTCACGCACTGCGAATAGGCACCGATAAAAATTAAAATAAAGTAAAAAAAAAAAAAAACAAGCACGACCTAGCCACGGTCTGCTGGCTCCAGTCCATCAGATGACCACAGAGTGGCCCAGTGGGCAGCAGGATCCTGTCTGGGTAGGAAGGGGTTTCCTCCCCTTCTAATATTTTACTTTTCTTAGCTCATGTCGGCACTATTTAAGGACCACTTCCTTTAGAAGGGAGGTACGCGTACATCATGCACCTTAATTCTTTTTTCATTCCCTTTGCTTCTTCCCCTCCATCTCTTAGCCCTTCCCATGTGAGATCTACTGCCCTGTTTCCTGCTCTCTATCTTTTATTTCAGATTTGTTTCTCACAAAAGCAACATCATGCAGTACTTAACTTTGTGGTCTGATTTCTTTCACATTGCCTTACGGACTCGAGGCGCACCTATTTTCCTACCAATGATTCCAGTTTCTCATTGTGTGTAAAAACCATGATTTCTTTATCCAACCATGGGTCGATGGATGTATAAGCTGCTTCCAACGTCAGACTTTCAACTTTCCCCCTGTAGTCCAGGGCCCATTCACTGTTGCCAAAGGACACGCTTAAACTTTTACCTAGAGCATCTCGCTCAGTAGTTCTGCTGGGTAGGCACCAACCCTTCACTCTGCAGGGGAGCGAGGGCAGGTTTAAAAGCACAGAGTAGGAATGGGCATCATGGTGACAGCAGATGTCGGGCAGAAGTGATTCAAATTCACCTCGTGGCCCTGAGTCTGCCTCTTCCCACTCTGATTACAGACCTGAGGATGAAGCTGCTCTCTGAGAAGAGGGTTTCCAGCAAGTGTCCTGCTAATCCTAAGGGGACAATCTCACCAGGCAGCACACCAGCATCTGCTACAACAGCAGACCAGAGCCTCTGCTTCTCAAGCCCTGGGCTGAAAGGGAACAGTGGAGGCCCACTGAGCACTGGGAAGGCCTTGATCATAGTCAGGAAATAAAAGGCGGAAGAGGCAGGCGCTGCTCTGAGAAAGGAGCTGCAGGACTGGGCTTTTCCTTGGCTTCAGGAAGAGCAAACAGTGGCATTGCTCTTTCTCCATTAGCTCTCTGCCCTTCAGATATCTATGTCTGCCTCATCTGGGCCAGCCAAGTGGCCCACTGAGGACTGTGGGCCATAGTGCTGCCCTAATGCTGAAGAGCCCTTTAAGAGCTTGCTTTTCCTCTGTATGTCACAGTGAGCCAGCTAAATAACTTCAGGCACTGAGTAGGACGGAGCAGGCAAGAGTCGGGGATGGTATCTCCCAGTCAGCCTTGCTTAGGGTACATTTTGTGCCAACCACTTGCTCACTTGCATGGGGGCAGGAACAGGCACTAAGGGGAGCTGAGTGATGAGCGGCTCCTCCTTTCTTCAGGAACTTGGTGATTTGGGCTACATAATTTGCACAAACAATTCTCTTATAGCAGCTAAGAAGGGCTCAGTGCATAGAAACACCACTCTTTACTTTTGCTCATGGGTAGCAGAAAAATCTTCATGGAAAGATGGGAATCCCCTCAAAGGCTAGACCAGCAGAAGGTTTAGGTGTGAGGGTGTGACTGGGTACGGGGCAGGCTGGGACGATGACATTGTCCACTCGGGGTGAAGCAGGGGCTGCCCTGTCATCATTTTTGGTGGATGAGGCCACTGTGATTCAGAAGCTTTAGACTTGTCACACACTTTAGCGGTGATCATGGAGATTTTCTGTGGAGCTCAGCAGATGATCCAAACTGTACCTTTCTGTTCTTATGGGGTTTGTTTTTGTTCTAGCTCTGCTGTTCCTGTTTTCTTTATTTATGTGCATTTTATTTTTAAATTGACAATTAAAAATTGTTTGTGATACATATCATGATGTTTTCACACATATTTACATTATGACTAAATTAAACTATTTAGCATCTTCATTCTTCTTTTCTCTTTTTTTTTCCCTCTATCATCTAAAGGATTGGCATCTTATATAAGTGAAAGTGTACTCTTTATAAGAAACTGCTCATCTTTCAAGTTGAAATTTCAAAAAGTGATTGTTTTTTAGGACTGGCCAGAAAGCTCAGTGGACTAAAGCACTTGCTCAGGCAGAGCCCAGTGGCCAAGGTCCAATCCCCAGTGGCCCAGCCCCACCCCCAGGGCATGCGGAGATGGCAGTGGAGACTGGGCACCTGTAATCCCAGTGCTTGGAAGGCTGAAAATAAGAGAATTACTACAAGTCCAAACTACATAGTGAGACCATGTAGACCCTACAGACCCTGTCCCAAATGCAAAAAATAAAAAAAGTAGTTGTTTACCTTTCTGTTGTACCTAACTTGATCACAGACTCTAGCCCACAAAGTGTATTAGGTGAATGGTACCTTTCATTTATTAGGGTAGTTACTCTAAAGCAAGCACTTGGAAGAGCTGAGTGACTCATACAAATGGAGCTAACACAGAACAACTGAAGTCAGCCTTTGTAAGATTCTCAAGCAGTGAGGTTTGTGCCAACTTAGTACTCAGGCATCTTACGGTGCATCCCTGGGTGCTATGGGCACCACAGTAATTGCATCCTTGTGTAGCACCCATGGGGTGTCCTGGCATCCCAGCACACATGCACAAGCGGGGACCTGGTCTTGGATTATACATATGGGAGTGTGTGCTCCACTGAAACAAAACTGTTTCAACAAGTTCCAGTAGCAACTCCATTGTACCCTAATAAATTGAGATTCCCCCACTCACTAAAAAGTAAAGAGCAGCCCTAAGCCACATACTCTTAGTCAGTGACTCATGCAGGTGCCTATAATCTGTACCCTAGAAATATTTCAGTTGCATGGTTTAAGAAACTGGTAAAATAAATAAATAAATAAATAAACAAAAACAAAACAAAACAAAACAAAACAAAACACTGCAGAACCAGAGGCATGATTATGCACTTGTTCATATAACTGATTTTGAAACTTTACAGACAGTGCCAGAAGCAGAGTCAATATTGCATCACAACCACATCTATAAATCAAACCCCAAGCCCCAAAACCATGAAGAACTTTTCCAATGTGTGAAGAACACGCTGTGTTATTAATAATACATTGGTTCAATTGAAGTGTCTATAATTTTCTGGTTTTCCTACTAGAATTTACTTATGCTAAAGAATACAATGTTGGTTCCTCCAACATAGAAAAGAAAAAGAGATAAAGGAGGAAAAGGGAGAAGAAGCAGAGGCAAGAGAAGGAGAAGGAAAAGAGGAAGGAGGAGGACAGAAGGAGGAAGAAAGCTTTAAGTGAACTGCTGCACTTGGAGGGTGGGCTTCTGGTTATACAGGAAGTCAGATTGCTGGACTTGGCCTTTATTGCCTTCATGCCATGGCTTTAGTGAGCATGGACTGGAAGATGGTCCCGAGAGCAAGGTGTGATTTGATACAACAGAAACTAAACACATGTGCTCTATGCAGAATGACATTCATGCAAACAAATACTCCAGGTGGTGCATTTGTTAATCACATGCATTTGAAAATGAGGCATTATTCTAGGTAGAGGTGCAGAACTTCCAATAAATTAGAATGTTCCAACTTTCAAACACCATTCCCAATTCTCTACTAAAAAGAAAGAAATACAATGCAGGAAAATTATACTTGAAATAAATGTGCAATTGAGCCTTGCTTGGAGGGAAATAAGAAGATAACATATGCAGGTGTAGAGGGTGGAGACGATGGGATGGCCTCTGTGCTCAGGCCACATTTTTTCTCTAGAGGACAAACAGGGACAAGAATCTTATTTTCAAAATCTACTTTGCATGTAGCTCTTCAAAAGCCGATGTGTCACCAAATGCAGTCCTAGGTACACTAATCTCCGAGTCCTCGCTAATTTTGTTCTGTATGTAGGACCACAAAACAGAATGTCTGCAGCCGCCATATAGAACACAGGAAACATCACAATCTGAGTGTGTCATTCACATTTCAGAAATTGATCATTTGCTTGCTTGGAAAATGCAACGATCTGAGTTCAATAAGGTCTGGCACAGGATCATTTCACAAAATCATAGCAAAGTCATCAAAGTAGTCAGAGACATGGTACTTATAGACTAGTAATTATAGTCATTTAATAGTTCTTTATTTTATTTTATTTTGTGAAAAACATTTACATGTGCTTCATTGTTTTTTAGTTTGGGCTTCCCAAAGCCTTTTGAGAGGGCACTGATGCAGGTGGGGGCAGTCCCATTGTCCTGCCCTGCTCCTGTCCAGCTGCCTGGACATAGGCTCTCAGCAGCCTCTCCGTGTGATGCTGCACCACCAGCCACTCCCAAGGCATAGAGGCACGGGCCAAATGGTGGAATGAAAAGAGCAAGAGCCTAAAACCCTGATTCCAAGCTGACACTGCTGTCCTCTAGCCTTTTACCTTCAGCCTTCTTTTACCTAGAGGAAATCGTCGATCCCAGTTAGGCGGGCATTGTTTTAGGTTTTCTAGTGCTGCATCTAACTGATCAGGTAATATTTTAGAAACTTATCTCTCATTGCTGAGACAAAATAATAACCTAAATTAAGAGGGAAAGGTTTATTTTTTAACTAATTCATTTATTTATTTACTGGATACAGGGTCTCACTATGCAGTTCAGACTCCTAGGGATCCTTTTGTCTCAGCTACCCTAACACTAGGATTACAGGTATGTATCACCACACCTAGCTTCAGAACCAGCATGGCATGCAGTACTGAGGATCGAACTCAGGTCCTTGTGCTTGCCAGACAAGCCCTTAGACTACTGAGCTATCTTCCCAGCCTGGGAAAGTCTTATTTAGCTCACAATTTGTGGAAGTTTCAGTCCTCACTTGGCTACTCCAAAGCAATGGCAAGGGTGGTACAAGGCAGAGGGCAACAGTTGTTGACAGCGGAAAACAGCAAAAGCTGCAAGAGCAAAAAGGGAGGAGCAGCCGAAGAAGGTCTCTTGCCCTCCCTCATCCTAAATGCAAGCTCCTTCCCCAAGGCGGATGTAGTGCTCACATCCAACATTGGCCCATGGAACAATCACAAACTCTAGAAGTCACTCCATGACTGCGTGAGGCTTTGGGGAGACATCTAGACACAAACCATATCAGGGAATCAGTACGCTATTGTGTTCATTGTGGTCCTCCTTTCTCTGCCCACATCCTCCAGTCATAGAACCCTAGGAGCTCAGCTGAAAGGGGACACAACGGATACCACAACCCGAGCAGCTACTTGTGTCTCATAGGAATGTGTGAGGACAGACAGACAATGCTGGGGTCTGTGTCCAGGGACTTTGGAGGGCTTAAGGGAAGAGGACTTTGTCTTGGACTGGATCCTGTCGAGAAGTTGGCACAATTCTTTGATTCAGAAATTTTAGTAAATCATACAGAGAAGAGGAAGGTCTCAAGCTGTCACCTTGAAGAACCAGCAGCCACCTGTGTTCATCAGGACACTTGGTCCTTCTTCATGTTCACACGTGGCCATGGATTGTCTTGATTGGGCCTCTGCCTCTTGAAGCCTGGAGTGGCTTTGCTTGATTGTATGTTCTATGATACTATTTGTGCTCAACAGGAAAGCATGCCAGGCCTAGTTGACATAACTAGACCAGGTACTGACTTTAAGATGTGCCTCTTGTTTCAGTCTTGTTCTTTTTCATCTTCAAGAGTCCCAAGGTATGAAGGCTCGATTAATACACATAGAATAAATTAAAAAGTGTTTAGTAAGCAAACTCAAGGACACTAAATAATTATCTTTATTTTATACTTACCAAAGTAATATTTTTAAAAATAAAATTTATTTTTATATAAGAAAACTTCATAATGAGGAGGGTAATGCAGTTACCAAAGCAAAATGAATAAACTATTTGAAAAGCTATTTAAAAATATGGACTGAGGGCCCAGCGGGATGGCTCAGTGGTCTAAAGCACCTGCTTGGGAAAGCTTGGGTGGCTTCAGGGACCGCGGTTCAATCCCCGGCACCACATGCTGCGCCAGCCCTGCCGTCGGGGCGCGGGCTGAGCCAGCCATAAAAATGAGTGAATAAGCAAATAAAAGTTATGAAACAAGAAAAACATAAATAAATAAAATAAAAAATTCTTTAAAAAAAAAATATATGGACTGAGGCAATACCTCGGCGGTAGAAGCGCCTGTCTGGCAAGCAATAGGACCTGGGTTCAATCCCCAGTAGAGCATGCTGTGTCGAACATCAATCCCTCACATACCATTCAGGTCCCCAAAACCAGGAGTGGTGGCACACCTATAATCCCGGCACTGGACAGGCTGAGATAGGAGGATCAGTCTGAGCTGCATAGTGAGACCCTGTACCCAATAAATAAAAGATTTTTGAAAAAACGTATAAAAGTAAAATAATTATCTGCATTCAACCTAGCTAGTTTGTAATTTTAGATACAGGGCTACATTTCATTCATCCTCTCACCACTCTGAGTTCTTAGCTCAACCTTACACACATTCTACTAAGAGATTTAAGAATCAATCTAACAAAGGCAGTAAAAGATTTCTACAGTGGAAACTTCCTGGACTGCAGCAAGGACTGGGAATGGCTCTCTAGTATTTTCTGCATAAGATACTCAGTTAGTTTCCTGGTTTCCACCTCATGCTGTGCAAATTTGCTAAACTGTTTCATACGGTCAGCCTTGCTCTCTAACCCTGACAGCGCTCAGCCTGCCAGTCATTCACTCATTCATTTGCCAAGGAGTTGTTTGCTCAGTATCAATTGGACCCCAGGCACTGTGATAGGCTGCGGGGATGCCAATATCAACAAAGGAATTTTTGGAAACATTAGTACCGAAATGCATGCAGATGAGAAAGGGAGTTCAATTTAGTAGCTAAGGTTGCACAGTCTTGTAGTTTGGGTCACAGGGAGTGAGGGAGGAGGGATGCTGGTATTCCGGGAGACATGAAGAGTGGTCTGCGAAGGCCCCAACCAGTCAGGAGCAGGCTGCAGCTGCAGTGGAGCAAGCAGCAGCATTGTAGCACTAGCAGGAGAGACATCTAACCCCTAAGACAGAGCTAAGGGCTCATCCCTATGACGACAAGGACTGTTCTTCCTTGACTTCTCTTCTTTGCCATAGGGTGCATAAACAGGGTACCACTGGTGCTACTCTCTGACACCATCTGGCTTTGTTCTTTTTTGGGGGTTCTACATGCTTTTTTAAAAACTTTAGCTTATTGGCATAGCTTAAACATACATAATGATCAGGTTCATCATGGGAACTTGTGCCTGTGCAGGGCTTGATTTAGCTTCCTTTTTTTTTTTTTCTTTTCATTCCTTTTTTTTTTCTTTTCATTTCTCTCTCTCTCTTGAACTTTTCTTCACCTCCTTATTTACAGTTTGTTTCCATTTTATTCTTTTTTCCTCACATTTTTCTCTTCCCCAAGGTCCTTTTGTTTAATTATTTTTCTATTTCATAATACCTATTATATATTTCAGTTCTTATTTATACTTTTACTTTCTCATACCGAAAGACAATGCAATACTTACATGTATGGCCCATTTATTTTAAGAATATGGTTTCAAGTTCCATCCATTTGTCTATAAATGTCCCAAGTTTATCCTTTTAAAAATAGTCATCTTATTTATGAATTCACTGGTTGATAGACATTTGGGTTGTTTCCAAGATTTAGCTATTGAAAATGTGCTTCTATAAATATAGGTCCATATATATCACTGTGTTATGATGCTTTTAATTCTTTTGGAAAGATACCCAGAAGGAAAATACTTGGGTCGAATGAGACCTCTAGTCCTAGTTTTTTGAAGAATCTCCGCAATGATTTTTACAGCAGTGGAAGCAGTCTAACCTGCCATCAACAGTCAAGAAAGCCCCTCTAGCATTTGTTATTGGTTGATTTCTTGATAACAGCCATTCTTTCTAGGGCAAGATGGAATCTCAATATTGCTTTAATTTGCATATCTTCAATGATCAGTGACATTGAACATTTTAAAGTATACTTACTTGCCATTTGTACTTTTTTTCTGAGAAGTAGATATTCATCTTAGGTACCAGTTTATGGATTGGGTCTTTAAATTTTAGTGATAACACTTTTCAATGCTTTATATGTTAAAAGTGTAAGTCTACTGTCAGAAGTACAACTAAATAAGTTATTTTTCCACTCTGTGTCTTGCCTTTTTACATTATTGGTGATTACTTTTGATCTTCAAAAGCTTTTTCATAGGATGAGATCTTAGTTATTGATTTTTTGAGTATTTCTCTTATGGCCTTGGTTTTGTTCATGAAGTCTTTGCTTACGCCGATGCCTTCAAGATTTCTATCCTTCTCTCTCCCAGCAAGTTTATTGTTTCCAATTTAATATTTAAATATTCAATCGATTTTGATTTCAGTATGATGCATGGCAGTAGATATAGGTTTAGTTTAAGCCTTTGGCACATTGCAAGCCGGGTTTGCCAGCAGCATTTATCAAAAAAAAATCTACCTTTATTCCAGTGAATATATTTGTCCCCTTTGTCAAAGACAAGGTTCCTGAGTGTTTTTGTAGTTACTCTGCATCTTCTAAACTGCTTCATTGATCACCATGTCTTTTCTTGCCAGTACTGTGCTATTTTTATCATGGTAACTTTGTAGTATAATTTGAAGTCAGAAATTGTGACACTTTCTGCCTTGTTGCTGATACTCAGTATTGTTTTCAATGTTTTAGGCCTCTTATGGCTCCAAATGAATTTTAGGGATGCTTTCTCTAGTTCCGTGAGGCATGTTAATGGTATTCTAATTGAAATTATACTAAATGTATAACAATGTTGAGAGTAGAGTCACTTTCCCTGAGTTGGTTCTTTTTTTCTGTGAGCAACAGACATCATTCCAGTGTCTATTATTCTCTTCAATCTCCTATCCCACAGTACTGTAGCTTTTAATGTAGAGATCTTTTACTTCTGTTGTTAGGTTGACTTTTAAATATTTACTTTTGGGTGTTATTTGTGAAAGATACTGCTTCATTAATTTTTCTCTCAGTAAATTTATTGTTTCTATATAAGAATGCTATTGATTTTTCACTGTTGACTTTATATCCAGCTATGCAAGTGAATATGGTTATGAAATCTTCAAGACTTTTGGTAGGATTTTGAGAGTAAAGTGCCATGTCATATACAAATAATGATAACTTAAATTATTCCTTCCTTATCTTTATTCCTTTCTCTTGTCTAATTGCTCTGGTTAATATTTCCAAAACTATATTAAATAGTAATAGTGGACATCTTTGTCTTCTCCCTGATTTTAAAGTGAAAGCTATCAGTTGCTGTTGATTTAGTATTACGTGGGATATTATCTTGTCATAGAAGGTTCTTATCAGGTTGAGATAAAGACTATCTATTCCAATTTTCTGTAGAGTTTAACCATGAATGAGAGTTGGACTTTATCAAATGCTTTTTCTGCATCTGTTGAGATGACTGCATGTTTTTTTCCTGGCCTCTGTTGATATTGCGTATTACATTTATGGATTTTGATATGTTGAAGCATCCCTGCATCCCTGAGATGAATCTTATTTCACCGTGGTTTATAATCTTCCTAATGATTTGCTGCATTCTGTTTGCCAGTATTTTGTTGAGTATTGCATCTATATTCATACTTGAAGCGGTCCTCTAAGGGAAATTTATAGTGTTGAAATACGAACAGGCTCAAATAAACAACCTAAAGTTGAACCTCAAGTTTCTAGAAAAAGAAAAAGCCAATACTAAAGATGAGATGAAGGGGGAATTTATAAACAACATAGCATAAATTAAGGCAAGTGAGACTAAGAAAACAATACAAAACAAAATCGGAGTTAGTTCTATGGAAGATCAAAGAAAATTGACCAAGCCTTAGCCAGCCTTATCAAAATAAATGAGAAATAAAAGACTCAATTTCATGCAATTAGGAATGAAAAAGGTGAAATGATAGTGGATCCTCTGGAAATGCAGATCACCAATACCTAGTTGGAGAACTTTACTCTAATAAGATGGAAAACTCAGAAGAAATGAACAGATTCCTAGATACAGATGAATTACCAAAACTGAATAAAAAAAATGAAAAATCTAAATTACCCAATAGCAGTCAATGAAATTGAAAATGTATTTAAAAATTCACCAACAAAAATGTTCAAATCTTGTTCAATTCACTTCACAGTTCTACAAGAAATTTAGAGAAGATCTAATGTCATTTATTGTGAAACTGCCAAATAAAATTGAAAGGGAAGAAGTACTCTCAGTCATTCCTAAAAGCAAGTATTGCCCTGATACCAAAACCAAAGAAAGACCCATGAAAGAACAAAACAAATAAAAATAAAACGTCAGTTTCCCTAGTGAACAGAGACACAAAATTTTTCCTGTTATAAAAAAGACCAGGGCCAGGAAGGCCGGCCAAATATATATATTTGGGCCAGGAAAGGGCCAGGAAGGCCAGCCAAATACCTCAGGGAATAAAGCACCTGCAAGCAGGGGCAGAAGCCAGGGGTTCAATCCCTGGGTCTGCCTTGCCGGCCCCACCCCCAGAGTGTACTGAGACTGCAATTGAGACTGGGCGTGGTGGTGCACACCTGTACTCCCAGCTCTTGGGAGGCTGTAAACAGGTGGAGCACTAAGAGTCCTATCTAGTAGGGAGACCCTGAACACCCTGTAGTCCCTTCCCTAAAATAGAAAAAAATAAAATAAATAAAGGACCAGGGAGATTGCTCAGTAGGCAAAAGTGTCTGCTTGGCAAGTACAGGTTCTGAATTTGGTGCCTGGCTTAAACAATAAAATTAGAAAAGACCATTTCTTGCTATTATGACTGCTCTTCCTTCCCTATGAAGCATGAGCCACACCAGAGACCATCCCTGGGGTACCCACCATGTGTTCAGGGTTCGTAGTCTGGGTGTTGTTTACAGATTGCACATGGCTGGGACCGTTGTACACTGCTGGCAGCTTCTGATGTTCATCCATGGAAATCTGCGCAAGAAATCTAGGAATGCTTTCCCAGATGCAGCCCAAGAGAATATTCTTACGAATTTCAGCCCAAAATTAGTTGCAATATGAAAAAGACAAAATGTTGTTACAGAATAACACTAGGGATCTTGGAAAAAAGGCTACATATCCTCTACATGAAATCCCAGGCCTGAGGTGGAGGTTGGGGGTGCCAAGTGTAACTAGGGGTGACCCAGGAGAGGGGTTCTCACATGTGAAATTTTCTTGATGTAAACTTATCACACTTCTACTTTCCTCAACTGTGTGTTTGTCTGGTGCTTTTCCTTTAACTTCTTATATAGTCATAATGTATATTATATACTCAAATTATACCTCAGAAGAAGCAAATTCAAAATGCTTTCTCATAAAAACTTCAATAAACAGAAAACTCCCAAAATATTCAAATATTCAAATTACTTTTGAAATGATAATACTGTAAAGAAGTGACTAAGCCACAGAATCGAAACCATGATATTTTATTCATGTTTTAGTTAAATGTTCAAAGTAGTTATTAATCATGCAGAAATCAAAGTAAGTCAAAACTTACATAAAGTTACCTGAGAATTTCTCTTGCCCAAAACTTCACTTCCTCAATGGTTTCCTCTGCCTTTTGGTTCATTATATAACTTTGTATACTATTGGGGTATCTATTCTGTAGTTACCAATTTTAGACATTATATCATTTGCCAGTGAAGAGAAAATAAAGATATACCTAACATTATTTTTAAACTCTATTGAAAAATTATTTTATAAATCTCACTTTTCATTATTCATTTGTCTTTATAATGTGAAACAACATCTTGCGCTTTTTGGGTTTACTGACTTTCTAGACACAATATCGACTTTCTTCAAATATAAAATAGAAATAGACACTTCACTTGTTATAGTGCATCCCCAACTTATGAGAGCTTCCCACGTTCACAGATCCACACATGCTACCCACAATCCCAGACATGAAGAAATCACAGAAGCAGCCCTCGTGGTTGCCAGACGTTGTCACAGTTGTGATGTGATAGGGTGCAGTGACACAGTGTTCAGCCAGAGCCCGAGAAATCTGGATGCAGAAGCAAAAACAGTGATGCTGTGGAGTAGACCGCGGTGAGGTGAAAAGCAGTATATCCTGCATACTTTGTCCAAAGGTGTGCAAGATTCATTCCGCCCACTCACATGTGAAGCAGACTTACAAATGTTCTCCCAGAACATGACTCCTTCATAAGTCAAGGACTTACTGTGTGTTTTAGTTTTTCACCTTTATTTCCTATTGTCCTTCAGTTGATTATTTTAACATATGAATATTACTTTCTTTTGGAATTTTGGCAGCTTACCAATGGTACTCAACTGTTTTTTGTGTAGGTTCCTTGAAAGCTAAAATTTATAATATGAAAAAAATAATAATAATAAAATAAAGTGAAATAAAATAAAGTTTAAAATATGTACAGCCCTGCAAATCTGAGTGCCATGCTCTGCCTGTGGACAAAGTGATGTTTTAGCAGTCCCTGCAAGGTGTCCTCCTCTGGATCCTCAGCCCTCACAGCATCCTATAAACACCTTGTGCCGATTTGCACAAGATATGAGCTGCCACACATGTGAAGCCGTGACCATTTCCTGCGGAGCCACTGGGCCCGTCTATGTGCACAGCAGCTCTGCGCCTGTGCTCCCCCGAGGGAGTTCTCTGCTCACCTCGCCGCTTAGAACACTTCCCACCTAACTTTGCCAAAGCTTTTAAGTTTTCACCTCATGGGATATGTTTACATATTTTAGATATTATTTTTAAATCTAGCATATTTCTATTCTATTGTGAAATGTGAACATTTTCAGATGTTAAATATACTGATGTTTCCCAGTTGTAAAAATTCTAAATGAAATGTTGGTGCAATGATTTAAAAAGGGTGAATAGGGGCTCGGTGGGATGGCTCTGTGGTCTAAAGCGCCTGCTTGGGAAAGCTTGGGCAGCTTCAGGGTCCTCGGCTCGGTCCCCGGCGCCACATGCTGCGCCAGCTCTGCCCTTGGGGTGGGCTGAGCCAGCCATAAAAATGAGTGAATAAACAAACAAAGGTTCTTAAACAATAAATAAATAAATAAATTTAAAAAAGGGTGAATAATGCTGACTGTGAAATGTAAAGGGCAGAACAGACATTTCTTAATGTACATTTAAGTGGGAAGGAGGTCGTTTTGTGATTTTCATTTTTGTTATCAAATATCTAAAGAAAATCACGTTTAAGTGAAGTAATTACGCAAAGCAAGTGTTAAAGATGAAAAGAATACTTGGATCCCTGATCTGCAGCTTTATGTATCTACTGTTCCATTAAGGAAATCATTTGGGACACAGTTCTAATCCGACGTGATGATGTCCCTTATTCGTTGTCACCTGAAGGAAGACTAGTCACACTTCCAGGTGCACTGTGTTCTTCTTCCAGGATCTCAGTGCATTTCTCTCCCACAGCGATCGTGCCTGTAGGAGGAGCCCAGTGCTGGGAGGGCTTTGTGGCCTTGGCCAGGAGGGAAGAGCCACTCTACACACGTGTGCTGCCTGAGTCATTCTGTGCACAGTTTACTTTCCTGTTGCCAGCACCAGAGCTGACACCACCGTCTTGGAAGTGATATGTATTCTATTCTTAGTTTATTACCAGCAACTCCTGATAACTCAGAAACTCCTATGTACTCTGTTGTCTGGTTTCCTTTTCCTGCTGTGTCCTGGGATGTGGCCTTGTGCTACAGCGTTACACCCTTCAAAGTAGAACTTTCACCACAGAGTACAGTATGGGTGCGGGGAATGAGAAGAGCTCTGTCATACTCAGCTGTGATCAGTCTTCCAGTGTGCTTGGAATTCTGGGACCACTAAAGAGCTTCCAACTCTTGAAACTCTTCTATATTATTAGAGAGAAAGCTCACATTGTTGACGAAGATGATTATTAATCAAGAGAAAAGATGCGAGACCTTGAGTCTGGATAGAGAGAATCTAAATTATCATGCTCTTTATTTTTCTTCACTATACACACATTTTTAAAATGGAAAAAGATAATGGAACTCTAATCTTGGGGACTCTGACTGGCGCCCGGCACACACTTACATGTGCAAGACAGCCCCATTGCTGTGCAGCCTATGGGACCCCCCAGACTTCTAGCATGTGAGGCATCAGTAACAGCGCTCATTTGTCTGTTCTCTCCCACTTACTGCCACCTCTCTCTCTTCACAGACAAAGAAGAATGGAAGGCTCAGATGGCTCTGGTGACACAACTAAAATCTTTGCATGTTTAATAAGTGCTTACAATGGAGACATGTTCACATGCAGGAGCTATGAGTGGCTAGAGCAGGGAAGCAAGGAAGGAGGTGAAGGGGCCCCCACCATGAATCTCTTCACTTTCGGAGGTTTGGCTTGTGGCAGGGCCCATCTGCAGGGCAGTCCTGCTCCATGTTGACTGCTTTGCTCGCTTTGGCATTCAAGTGACTAGCTGAAGGGTCGCAACAGATAAGCTTTGTTCACCGCTCACAATAAAATTCCATTAGCAATGTCACACGCGACTATGTGCAGCCATGTTTTCTTTTTTTTAAATTCATGAGGAATTTATTGAAATTCATAAACATCATAATTATCTTAGGAAAGGAAGATAAACACACATACATGATAGTTAAGATACTACTAATTTCTATTAGTTTGTTGAAAGGAACATTTATGCTTCATGTTTTCTCTGACCAGTGTTGCATGTTTATCTCGGGTAATCTGAACACCTCCTCTAAAGATAACAATGTGCAATATAGAAACCATTGTTGATTTCCTATCATCTTGTTTTGAACTGTAGCATTTTAATGTTTTTTT
The DNA here is from genome assembly GCA_004027025.1 of Myocastor coypus. Classification (NCBI taxonomy): domain Eukaryota; kingdom Metazoa; phylum Chordata; class Mammalia; order Rodentia; family Myocastoridae; genus Myocastor; species Myocastor coypus. The sequence continues at coordinate 124 of PVJA010011751.1, read as the reverse complement.
CTTATTTTTATTTTCTTTAAAGTAAAAGAAGAAATAGAACACTTTTGGTTAATTTGGTGACAAATTTCTAGTGGAATAAATTTATGTATTTATAAATGTTAATAGTTTTAAAATAAGCTGTGCC